>JAOTRO020184407.1:0-11038 GCA_028566515.2 Pyracantha coccinea | reverse complement strand
CCTGTTTGTGTGTTTTGATGTTGCTGCCGTGATATTTTTGTAACGATCGTTTGTTTATAAATGTTTTGTGTGTTTTCTTGCTTGGAAGCATGCTTTTCAAGACTTTGACATGAGGTGAAAAGAATCAATCATTGAGCAAAGTTGTTGACATATTCATTTGCCATTGAATGTATCACATGAACGTTATACATCTTTTATTGTTTCAATAGCGGGACGAGCGTCACCCAACGATTTGTGGGAGAGTCGTGTTAGATGCAATTGGAGCAATTACAACGAATCATATATATTATGATTTATGATTAACGTTGGAAGATGTGTGAATTGAAATCGTGACCTTGTGTGCAACGATTAATGCTCTCACGCGCTTGAGTTACAAGCTACTTGTTTTTGTTCATGAGAGGCAAGTAGCCGAGGAATTGGCGATGGGTATGACATTTCATTCACGCATTGGGTCATCGATAACAATAATTGTATTAGACCGTAATATTAGTGACATGTTTGCCTCTTTCATTCAGTTCAAGCATAAATGTTTTCTTACGGTTGAAATATGTCTTAAATTCGAATCACATAACATAAAGGCAAATCGTCCTAGCAGGCCAAAAATGGCAGTTTGGGCCTAATTGATTTATAGAACCATGGAAATAATAAGCCCAGCTTTTGAATTGATAACCATGGCTCTAACTTCATCACGTCTATCATTTACAGATAAAGCTAAATGTATTACTAATAGGAAATGAGCACGTTTATAAATGCTTAATTAATAATCCAATCATCAACTTTCATGTCATTTAGTTTACAAAATTTTGTCTACTAATTTAACCTCCCATTACTCATATATTAAATGAGAGCTTTAATAAAAAGGGCTTGAATTAAGTTTATTTTAACCTTTGTCCTTGCATGGAGACTAGATTGGAAGCAAGGGATATGACTGATATACTATCACACCAGAGTTTAGGAATCTTGAGCAAAGAAAAACCAATATCACATAAAATCTTGCAAATCCTATGATTTCAGCTATTGTGTTAGCCAAAGACCTATAATCAGCCTCTGTTGAAGATCATGCAACAGTAGATTGTTTCTTTGCACTCCAACTGATGAGATTAGAACCCAGAAATATACAAGAACCACTTGTAGATCTTCTGTCAAAGATGTAGCCAACCCAATCTGCATCAGAGTATGCATTGAGATGAAGATAACCTTTCTTGAACTATAAACCATGAGAAACAGTTCCCTTAAGAAATCTCAGAATTCTTTTAGTAGCCTGTAAGTGTGGTTTCCATGGAGCATGCATGAACTGACATACTTGGTTCACTGCAAAGGAGATATCGGGCCTTGTCCAAGTGAGGCATTGCAATCCTCCAATAATGGTCCTACACTCAATAAGATTGGACAAAAGAGTGGCACTGTGATCAAGTTTATGTGCACTTACTGGAGAGGAGCATGGTTTGACTCCTTCCATTTTAGTTTTCTTAAGAAGATCAAGAAGATATTTCCCTTGATGCAAAAAGAAAGTATTAGTGGATTTATAAACTTCAAATCCCAAAAAAATAGTGTAAGGGGCCAAGATCTTTCATTGGAAATACAATACTAAGCTTATGAATAAAATGTTGACAAATGGTAGAGTTAGGACTTGTAACTAAGATGTCATCTACATACACAAGAACAATAACCAACACTGATGCCTTGAAAACAAATAATGATGCATCAGAGGAAGATTGATTAAAATTAAAGGAGTGAAGAACTTGAAAGATTTTATCAAACTAGCTTCTAGGGGCCTGTTTTAACCCATGGAGAGATTTCCTTAGTTCGTAGATATGAGAAGAAAAGTTAGGATCATGAAATCATGGTGGTTGCTCCATAAAAAAAATCTTCCTTTAAGTCACCGTGTAGAAAGGCATTGCTAGTATCTAACTGATTAAGTAACCAATTGTATTGAACAACAAGGGACAACAATATCCTGATTGTAACAGGCTTAGCAACTGGACCAAATGTCTCCTGATAATTAAGCCAACTTGTTAGTGAAAGCTTTTAGCCACAAGTCTGGCTTTATATCTGTCAATAGAATTTCCTTAGTTTGTAAACATGAGAAGAAAAGTTAGGATCACGAAATCCAAGTGGTTGCTCCATAAAAACATCTTCCTTTAAGTCACCATGTAGACATGCATTGCTAATATTCAACTGAGTGAGTAACCAATTGTATTGAACAGCAATGGACAAAATATCCTTATTATAACAGGCTTAGCAACTGGACTAAATGTCTTCTGATAATCTAAGCCAACTTGTTGGTAAAAACTTTTAGCCACAAGTCTAGCTTTATATCTGTTAATAGAGCCATCAAGGTTCTTTTTATCCTGAAAATCCATTTACAACCAACCATGTTTTGATTTGAAGTTGAGGGAACCAAAGTCCAAGTTCTAGTGGATTGTAGTGCATTGAACTCCTTTTGTATAGCTTTCCTCCAATGAATATACTTTGATGCTTGAAAGATAAGTATTTGGAAGATAGCCATCAACAGATACATGTAATGGATGTTTAGTGGCTGAGTAGGCTTTGGGTTTATAAAATGCCAGCTTTAGATCTAGTGACCATGGTATGAATATTTCTAGACAGAGGTGTATTTGCAAATGCAGAGGATCCAACATGAGTAACAGAGGACATAAGACCTTTAAGAGGAACTTGAAGATGCAGTGGGTTCTAAAGTGAGCATGATTGTGTAGCGTCTACGGAAGATGATAACTTTGACTGAGGAAGTGAAAAGTGAAGACCCATAGGAGCAGTTGAATCATGAGAAGTAACTGATGTTGGAGTAGCTGGATCCAATACTGAGATATGAAATGGAAATGTTGATTCATCAAAGACCATATGTCTAAAAATATGCAACCTTATTGTAATAGGATCGAGATACATATAACCCTTGTGCTGAGTACTGTGCCAAAGAAATACACAAAGTGTACTTTTGCCATCCAATTTAGATTAAACATATGGCTTGAGCCAAGGAAAACAACTGCAGCCAAAGACCTTCAATCTTGAATAGTCTGGAGAAGTCTTAAAAAGAAATGCCCAGGTTGTTTTAACAGAACCAGAAATTGGTAATCTATTAATCAAGTACATGGCAATAGAGAAAGCTTCAACCCAATATTGACGAGGAACTTTGGAAACAATCAATAAATTCCTAGCAGTTTCAGCTAAATGCCTGTATTTTCTCTTTGCACAGCCATTTTCCTTAGAGATGTGTGGGCAACTAAATTGATGAAGGATGCCATGAGATTTAAGAAATGACTGAAATAAATTGCTAGTAAATTGACCCCTTGAATCTGATCTCAATATCTTTATCTTATTATCAAGCAATTTTTCTTCATAGTTTTTGAAAGTAACAAAAGTATAATACACTTCTAACTTATACTGTAATGGAAAGAATCAATTGTATTTGCTAAAGTCATCAACAATTAACAAATAATACCTATAACCACTCACAGACACAGTAACGGCATGTCCCTATACATCACAGTGAAGAAGTTGCAAGCTTGCAGGACTGCTAGATATAGTCTTGTGAAATGGCAGTTTATGATTTTTGGCAATAGCATAGTCAAAGCAAAAGAAATCCATAAAAGCTTTACCATGCAACACAAGTTGATTACCAGACATTATTCTTAAAAAAATAAAATAAAAGAGAAGATGACCATGACGTTTATGCCATACACGAGCTGAAATGTTGACACTCATTAATGCAGAAATAGAGGATGCAGAGACCTTTGAAGACTGTGGAGAACTTTGAAAAGGATAAAATCCATCTCTAACTTGGTCCCTCAAAAGCGTCTATCCTTAACAAGGGACCCATCAGAATCAAGTGTTAAAGAACAATGATTATCTTTTAGAAACTGATATGCAGACAGTAAGTTATACTGCATTTGTGGCACATGTAAAACATTATGCAAGTTAAAAGAATGACAAGGAATATGTAAAACATATAAGCCAATATGATTTATTGACAAACCTTTACCATCTCTTATGAAAACCTTGTCTTCACCTTGATAAGGAGCAGGAGATTGGATGTTAGAGATATCATTGGTGATGTGTGATGTGGCACCAAATTCAATACGCCAAGGTGGAGTGGGCTTAGAGGTATAATGTGCATGCATTGCTGCCAATTTGGTAAGAGTTATCTTGCCAAAGATATCAGGATTCACCCTATCAAAACAATCAATAGCTTCATGACATGTTGAGCCATAGATTTGACAAGGAACTTTAGTGCCAAAATATGAAAAATTGCAATAATTTTTATAGTTACCATGAGAATTATTGACATGACTACCACAAAACTGACCATGATTTGCACAATTATTTTAACCTCGATAATTCTTGCCTCTGTTAGTATTAAACCGAAAAGAAGATTGTAGAGGTTGAGTTTGAGTAGCAAACACCTGAGGTGATGGTGTAGGGAGGACAATGGCTAAGATTGAACAGAAAAGGCATCAAATGCCTCTTGTGCACTGGGAAAGGGATTCTTCTTACGACGGGACATAGAGAGCTCATTTGTGTGCAATAGACCAAGCAATTCATCAATTGAAATAGAGGATAGGTGGAGCATAACCAACTCAATGAAAGACCTATAATCTTTAGGCAATCCAGCAAAAGTTGCTATAATGAGATCAAGATCAGAAATTGCAGCACCATCAACAGTAAAAGAATCAGAGATCTCTTTAATTTGTTGTAAATAGTTAGAGATTGGTTGAGTTCCTTATTACAGTGACTGAAGGCTAGAACATAGTTGATGAAAGTGTGCATCAGAGACACCACTAAAGCGTTGTTCAAGCTTGATCCACAGATCTCAAGAGAAGAGGAACTAACTGTGAAAGGGATGACCTCTTCAGAGAGTGTTGAATTCAGCCAAATCAAATGATTTTGATCTTTTTTTTACCCAAAAAGAAAAAGGATTTTGATCTTTCTCATACCAAATCTCAAAAGGTTGGGTTAAGTGATTGATCAGGAAGAAAAGGCGAAAGGCAAGGTTCTATGCATTCGATGATACGTATAAGCTTGTACCGCCTGAATATTGGAGTAAACAGTGCTCGCCATGGAAGGTAATTGGACCTCTTAAGCTTGGAACCATATTGTCGATGTTCTGAATTGTGAGAGAGGTATAGGAGCTTGACGAATTGGTGGTTGAAGAAGAGGCATTAGGTTTGGAAGTTTCACTGACTTAATCGGAGACGAAGAATCAAAAGGAAATGCCATCGCAAAGATATGAAATAAGATCTGAGATGTGCGATGCAATTGAAAATCATAGAAGCAAGATCGGAGATTCACCGACAATAAGTTTCTTCTGTAACAAACTTCAATTTCATCGAATGAATAATAATTAGGGGCGTTTTGATATAGACCCCTCATTTTTAAATGTCATAGACTAAACATCTATTCTTTTTTTTTTTAAATTTGATTAAACATTTTCTCTACAATTTTGGTGTTTAATTGCATTTCATTTTGTTTTATTAGAAGGATATTCATGTTATTTCTTTACTGCATTCCCTTTTTTTCCTCCTATTTTTATGCATCTCTTATTATGATGATTTCAATTTTTTTATTTTTTATTAAAATATTTATTTTAGTAAATTAAAATAGAATGTAAAAAAAAAGTCATTATTAGGTACGTTTGGTGACTTATAAGATGATTTGGTTTACGGTATATTTGAATTTTTGGTACATTTAGCTTCTTGATACACTTGAATTTTTGGTACATTTGGTTTCTTGGTACATTTAAATTTTTGAGTACATTTTGTTTTTGGTAGATTTAAATTTTTGGTACGTTTGTTTTCAAACCATAAGTTTTAGTACTTTTTTTTAACTAATAACGAGGAACTACTTTAATAGTTTAATAATTTATTTATTTTTATAGAAAGAGTCATTAAAATGTAGGAGTTTAAATTACTTTAATTAAATTTTTTTTATAGAAAGAGTCATTAAATCGTAGAAGTTTAAAATGGAAAATTAAATTTCCTAGATTGTAGGTAATTAGTTACAAGGTGAAGTGAATGTGTCTTTAAACTCATTATATGTAATTTAAAAAATAGAAAAAATGTGATGTGGCAATTGGTCAAAGTGTCTTAATCAAATCTTAGAAAAGAACCAATGTTTAATCTAAAAAGTACTGAAAAAATGCAGCGGATTCTAATTTCTCCTAATAATTACAACAGAGTGTTGTATATATACATTTGTGCTAAGGTTCGCATTTCCAAAATTGTCCCTAACACTTCTAACTATAATTACAACTACAAGAATAACATATTTCATAATGAACATTTTATTTATTTGATACATTTCGATGACTAAACAATTTCTGATTCGAATGTTTTTTTTTTTGATGATCTTAAAATGAAAAAGATTAAAAAGATTAAAAAATTGAATAATTCCGATTATGAAATGTATACGGCAAGATTATAAGTGCATTTCCCGAGGAGATGCAATTATCATTAGTGTGGACAGCACACTTAAAAAACACTTAGACATGAGTTGCCAAGCATACCTATTTATGTAATCAATACATTGCTTAAGTTGTGGCTCGAAATGTCTAGAGATTCCTAAGCGCTGCAGTCGATCCACAGCCCATACATGTTCGAACAAGTCGACTGGGTAAACATTAGGGACTGAAAGGAAGAAGAAAAATAGTAAAGATATACATGTGCGTAGACACTTTTAAGGGAAGAGATTTCAATTTTTTCAAAATAGTAGGGATTAGTTATGAGATTCATTTTATATCGGACTTCAATGATTTGAACCGTCTATTTATTAATCTCAATTTATAGATCTATGCAAAAATTCAATTTAATCCGAAAATATTTGCCCATTTAATTGTCACGATGAACTTTCAATGTTTCTTATAATCATGTTTGTCAATTTCTTTGAACTTAATTAGATGCTTTAGATATTTCCTATTTGGCTAATATTTTATAAGGATGATCTATAACATGCAACTTGAAAAATAGACGAAGATTTTAAAGTGTGAGCCCCAGAACTAATCCTAATTATTATTTTTTAAATGAAAATCCCTTCTCTTAAAGAGTCTACATGCATAAAACCTTCCAACAAGTACTTTAAAAAGGTTTGAACAAACGGCATGCATGCAGTTAAAATGGATGGTTTTTTTATTCAAATAAAAAGAAGAGAAGAAGAAGAACCTCCGCCGTTGAATTTGTGAACGACCTCGGCCAAATAAGCCAAGCAATTTGGATCTCTGGTCTGCATGAGGGCATAGGCAGTGGAAGCCGGCGACATCATGAAAGAGCCATCTTGGGACTGCAGTTTTAGAAGCTTTTCCCAGTCCAAACCTGCCATTCCTTCCAAGCTGTAGAGTAGTGTTGTGGGCACTTTGTGCAATATTTCCCTCGGTATCCTATATATCCCACACTCACCATTAATTACATGCCATGTAAAAACAATTTTTGGAGAAGTTTTAGATTATTAAAATGCCTTCTGAATAATCAAGAAAGTATATCATTCGACTCCACGCTTTTGTAATTGTAATGGATTATTATCTAAACTACATATATTAATAGAATTTTTTTTGTGAACTAAAGGATGGTGAAAATATTATTTAGTCTTCTATCACAACAAAAAAGTTAAGGATGGTAACATACTTTCACAACACAAAATTTTGCTGTTTTTTGTTTAGGTTTCACTTACAGGTGATTTTTTTATTTTTTTTGGTTAAAACCTACAGGTAATTTTGACATCTCTAATTTTTTTTTAAAAAAAGTTTAAACCTCTCTCTCTCTCTCTCCCCACTCTCACTCTCTTCCACTCTTCTTCAATTTTTAAAACAAAACAAAAAAAATTACACATACACCTTGTGTGTGGGCATATACTAGTGTATTTTATATTACCCTAGTTTGCCAACTCAATTTGTTAATTCGTTAACTTTTGATTATCGGATGCTTTATAAGTTGTTAATATGTCATCTATATAATTGATCTAAACATATATTAACAGAACCCTCTTTTCAACCAAAAGAGGATGAAAATACTATTAGTCTTCTATCATAACAAAAAAGTTAAGGGCAATAACATAATTTCACAAATCAAAATTTTGCTGTTTTTTATTTAAGCATCACCTACAGGTTATTTTAACATCCTAATTTTAAAAAATTAGAAGAAAAAAAAGTTTAGACATCTCTCCCTCTCTCCCCACTCTCATGTTCTCTCTCACTCTCTTCCTCTCTTCTTCAATTTTAAAAACAAAAATAAAAAATTTCACATACACCTGTGTGGGCATATGCTAGTGTATTTTATATTACCATAGTTTGCCAACCCCATCTATTAACTCGTTAACTTTTGATTATGGGATGCTCGATAAGTGTTTAATATGTCATCCGTATAATTGATATCATGTCGATACCATTGAGGAAAATTTACAGTACGTCAATGAACTGAGACGGACTGGAGTTATGTGATTATGTGAGATACGTAAAAAGTGATACTTTCGTGATAGTTCATATCACATTTTGATAATAGGCTTATTAATTGAAATGTCCCCCAAAACTGTCATTTAGTCTAAATTACCCTTAAAACTGGTTTTGTCTCACTTTGCCCCATGAAACTAACATTTTCAACTCTTTTGGTCTCATTTCACCCCATTTCGTTAAAAAGGGTTAAATTCAAGGATATTTTGAATATTTCACTTTTTACCCACCTCTTGGAATATGTAAGTTAAGGTCAAAATTGTAATTAACTTATCGCCAATTGGAATATGTGACTCAACAATATGAAATTGCTAATTGTGCACATTTCCTTTAGATGACTTTTTTGGTTTTGGGGTTTGCATAGGAAGCATTTTGGATAGATAGCTTAATGTTTTATTTATTTATTATATTTTTTGCAATTGATCTGAGATTATTTTATATGGGGTAGAACTTGTGGTTAGGCGGATCATGTTTCATTTCTGTCGTAACAAGTATTTTTCAAGTGCAAAGTTTACATTGAGCCAGTACATGGATGCCTTGCAAGGGACATGACTCTAGGACAAAATTGTATCCCATATTTTGGTTGATATAATAATTTTGTTGCTAGGAATTCTTCTATTGATTGAATCATTTTTTTAAAGGCCCAAAAGTCATAGATTTGAATTAGAGTTATCAAAAATGAAATTGAGATTATTTTAGTGTGTAGGCAAGAGATAAATTGATGTGTAAAAAGTAAAATATCCAAAATACCCTCGAATTTAACATTTCTTTAATAGAATGTAGTGAAGTGAAGCCAAAAGAGTTTAAAATGTTAGTTTTGGGAGGTAAAATAAGACAAAACTAGTTTCAAGGAGTAAATTGAGACTAAATGGCAGTTTCAAGGGCATTTCAATTGATAAGCCTTAATAATAATACAAAATGGTCATTTTGATTCTGGTCCCAAGAGACCAACATAAAAAATGAAAAATGACATGGAGAAAAGTCAGTCAAGAGACCAACATAAAAAATGAAAAATGAACAAGATTTCAATTAATGAGAGATAAAAAGAGAGATGAGAATCTAATTTATTCTAAACAATTAACAAACTGAAAAGAAAAAAAAAACAAAAATAATGATGACTCAGATGCTTACTTTTCAAGCTTTAGATTTCTCATGGCATAAATCTCATTCAACACAGGACAGTCATCAGGTATTTCCAGGTTTAAACTCCGAGCTACTTCAATAATTGAAGGAAAAGCAACTTCAAACCCGATCGGCATGTGCTCAGCATTCTCATTCCCAAGATTACTTATGTTCTTCTTGAAATATGCCATTCCTACAATAAGAATATGGAATATGGTCACAGTAAAACAATTAAACGTTTTTCTTCAGTTGATTAGTGATCTGTCGAGATCACATCACGGGAATTAAACATTGTGAAGTTGGTCAAAACGAGTAGAGTTAGTACCGTATTACCTTTTTCGCTTTTGTCAGGATGAACGTTCCACGATTTGAGTGCTACAACACAAGCTATGGTGTTGATGATGCGATCATGAGCGCTGAAACTTTCACTATCGCCCCAAGAACCATCTAGGAGCTGATTGTTGGCAATCCAATCGAGGGTGGATGGAAACTGAGGCAGACCACTTCCCTCACCCTCAACATCTTCCACTAAAGCCACCCATGCGGTGTCGTATGCCGAGATTGATATCTCGCCGTCCTCCATCGAAGCCAACATTGATCTAATGGATTCAACGTGTTCTTTGATCTTATTAATCGATTTAAAATCCTCTCGAAAAAAAAATTATCAGAAAAGATGAAATTGTAAGAAAGTTAAAATATTACTGAAAATAGAAGTATATATAGGTCTCGTTTGACAGCTCGGACTATACTGACTATTTCAGTCGGATAGGATGAATTAGTCATCGGATAGTACTGATTAAATTAGTTGGACATTTGGTGAATGTCAGACTAATGACCGTATTATTTATATTGTGGGGCCGGATTAATAATCCGGTGCTTATTTAGTCCAAAACTCACCCAACACCTGTTTCGTATTATATAATACTATCCAGTGCTTTATACGGTGTGCCAAATGAGACCATAGAGTAAGTACTATACCATAGGAGCTGCTTCATGTCCTTCTATGTCATCCTCCACACTTTCGTGCCACTAATTCAGAAGCAGATCATTATTTTGTAACACGAGTTCTGCATAGGTATGCTACCGTGAGTAAAAGAGTATATGTAATATCGATGGAAAAGGTAAAATAACATAGAAGAATTACCTTGAGTTCGGGGTTTTGAAACCGTACTGCATTTGGAGCGAAAAAATATTTTGTCTTTAGCTCCGAACAGCCAAACGCCTAGACAGGGTAGTGCAGTCAAATTAATTACTGGTCTCTAGTGTTAAAAAAAGTTAGTGTGAATTTGATTACCGTAAGGTAAATAAGTTTTGAAAAGACAAGAAATAATGCTGGTTAATGGAAGAGCCTAGCTAGGTCGCAGTTGTATGCGTGGTGAAATACACGAAACGGGGAAAGCTAAAAGGCTTTTTCACACATGAGAGAATCTCGCTTAAACCAAATCGAGCTAAAATAGATTACCA
>JAOTRO020184371.1:0-11041 GCA_028566515.2 Pyracantha coccinea | reverse complement strand
GAATCACATGTCATCTATCCTTCGTCTCTTCAAGACCCTTGGTTCTTCCCTGCATCAAACACAATGTTGTTAGCTATTTATCAAAACTGAAGATAAGTTGACAAGGGGTTAACATAGTTAGTATTTTGGGGTTAACATAGTTAGTATTTTTCTCAGGGTTTCGAGTAGAACGTGGTTTTTCGGGTTGAGCATTTTGAGTTGTTTGTTGGGTTGAAGGGGCTCTCTATGTTGCAAAACATGTTCTTCTTCTTTTTTGGTAAAAAAAACCCTCATATATTATAGGGGTGAATTTGTGATGGCCAAGTTTGTTGAGTTGTAAAATTCTGATACTATTCCAATTTCTCGGCATATTTTTTTATTATACGCAAAATTATTCTTGGGTGAAAACTCCATCACCGCCAAGTCTTGCCTTCTAGATCATGACTCTGAACCTAGATTGATTCAACATTTATCCGTAAACCAATTTGATCAATGGCGAAGTTAGGATTTTAGGTGAGGAGGGGCCTCACATAAATGTTAAAAAATAAAAATAAATAGACAGTAGTTACGAGAGAGTATAATACATAGTTGTATATAGTTGGAGTTGTGAGCTAATTAAATTTTTGTAGGCTCTAAATGTTTTTTTCTATGTTGAAGTTAACCTTCCAATATTAAATCAACATAGAGAGTATTTAATCAAAAATTAAAGAGGATTAAAAGAAATTACCCTTCTAATATCAAGTCAATGAATAATGCTAGATATACTATATTTTTAGACTATATTTTGAAGATAGCATCATGTATCAGTTGATGATTGGATTTCTTCTTTAATGATATAAAGTAGTAGTCCTACCGTTAACTGATATATTAACTTGTGGTCTCAAAGTGTGGTTAAAGTAGATGATGTCTCTAGTATCACCCCAAGTCAATATAGAATAGATTGAGATTTTTGAACAAAAAAATGAGAAGGATGGATTTGAGAATTTAGAGAACAAAATAAATGAAATTTTTAAAAATTTAGTAAAATGTGAAAGAGAATAGAGAGATTTACAAACCTTAATATTGTTGTGAGCTGGGAATTGGAAGGACAAAATATATGAAATTTCAACAAAGGGAGGAGGAAAAACTCAAAGTTTATTCAGTTGGCAATGTAAAAGAATATTTTTTTGATAAAACTAAACTAGACTTTAGGTTTTAATTTGAGAACGGTTATTAGCACTCTAAAACTCTTATTCTACACTCCTCCTAAGTGTATTTGTCTTTCTAATTATAGAAACCTAGGAGTGCCAAATGAAAATTTTGGAGTGCCAATAACAATTCCCTTTAATTTAAGAGTTATTGTTTTTTATTTATTTATAAAACAATGTGTAAAATTTAATTGAACAATACTAATTGAACAATACTTGGCTACTTAAAGATGAGTAGGAACTTCTACTCAAAAATTTTCAAAATTGTTCGTAGTCAATTTATAGAACTTCATGTTTATAATTAGAACCGTTCATATTATAAATCACCCTATATATATCACCTCTGCAAAAAATCGATTAAAACTAAGGTCGTTTAGTCATCAAACTGTTTAAAAACAAATGAACGGAATTGGGAAAAGCATTACGAATCGTCTATGTATTTGCTACAATAGATTGACCAAACGACCTTAGTTTTAATTTATTTTTTGCAAAGATGATCTTTATAGTGTGATTCATACTATGAATGGTTCTGATCATAAGCACAAAACTCTGTGATTAAAACACTTAGAATTTTGAGTAAAAGTTCCTACTCATCTTTGAGTATCCAAGTATTGTTGATTTAGTTTTAGCATAAGCATTGTTGGGATTGAAAAGAAAAAGAGACCTCTTATGTTAACTATTGTGAATACAATTTAAGAGTTTTTTTTTTGGTTGTAAAATAAGAGAAGAGTATAATACTAAGCTTCTAAATATATATATATATATATATATATATATGTATATATGTGGGTGTGCGCGTGTGTGGATTTAGAAAGGGTGAAAGAGTGAGGGTAGGCCTAGGCCTATGGTGGCACTATAGCGCCTCTGCCCTTGACCATGATCCTTAATATTTCTCTCATCCAACAACTTAGAGTATATGGGTCGAGTGTGCAAAATTTGGTCCAAACAACATGATAAAGAAAAAGTCTCTCACTTGCAAAATACATGAAACATATTTTTTTTTTCAAAATTGCAATGAAGAATAACTAACAAAATATCATTAGGGTGCCATAGTGCCCGTGATTAAAAAACCGTCTTGCACACACATGTGAGTGCCTGTGAAAAGGCTAGTTTTCTTTATTCGGTGCAATTCTGGTATATTACCTATTGAAAGGTGTTATTCACACACTCATTTTTACCTCTCACACACCACTGTCAATTTACGATCATCGAATTGAATGAATTGAATAAGATAATGAACATAAATTAACAAAAGTGTGTGGAAGGAAAAAAAATATGTATCAATAACACTACCCTACCTATTCCTCGAGGGTTTAGTGTTCAGCATTTCTCTAGGTTGACATAAATTCTTGTGCTAAGTTTCCTTGTTTTCTTTTTCAGCGCATGCAATTTAACTCCTCGACACATGTTTTAATTGACTTTATCTTTCTTAGAAAAGCTTGCCATCAAAGTTCCCAGGGTATTAATTGTTGTGTTATACGTTTTGCATTACTCTTGCTTTTCCAAACTAGGTACCCTGACCTAGATTAATTGGATCTGTGATCCCTCACATTATAAACAGCTCCTTCATAGGGCTCCACGTTTTTCAAAAATGTTGTAAATCCTCTCCCCTTCTTGGTGACAAAATTGACTCATCATTACACAGATAAGGCGAAAATGTCGTCAGGGTTTCGGTCTCGAATCTCGACCGTGAATCGGGGATCGATCACATCTTAGGATAGATAAATTTTTAGTTGTAACGGGAATACGGATGATACATCACGTGTTTTTATGCAAGTGGTGAAAAATTTTAATTTTTAAGTAATTAACATTTTAACACAAATAACCGACCATTTATATAGAGACACGTAATGTACCACCTCGTATAACGGTCACACTGAAAAAAATCTCTCGAGACAGGATTGGATGAAAAATGATTTGTGATTATTTTAGAAGGTGACTTTGATGTTTGTTTCAGACTTTTCCTTCGCTAGTAGCCAAAGCCCTGAACCTACTCTCACTAATATAGTACAAAATTAACCAAATTAGGATCAATTTTTTAACACAGTTTTGTCACTCTAGCTAATCACCCCAGATTAAGTTGAGATTAGTAAACAATAATACATGATAATGAAAGAGTAAGCATCGTGAAAAATCAAATCTCTTCTAGATGACTAAGGGTTGGGGTTTAATTTGTTATGAACAAGTTGGTTCTAATAGGGGTTGTGGGACCATGATTTTCTAGGGCCGGAGTAAAACGGATTGAAGTACACTTACCTCAAAAGTCTGGTCATAGACTCAACAACCTCCATAACGTAACTAACTAAACGGATTAATGATGCCATTATCATCTTGTTGCGGAATCAATGGGTGAACTTCGTTGACTTCGTTGAGATAGACCATTCTTGTTCTGCAAGATTCAAGAACCTAATCCAGCAAGAAATTAGTAGGTTCCTACAAGAAATCAAATAATTATAGGCTGAAATATTTGCCTCTAAAACCACCAATAGGGGCAAATACATAGAAAAATCGCCCCTAATAACAATCCTTTATTTTTTATTTTTTGTAAACATGAATTTGTAATTAAACATATCCGCCTTGAATAGAAAAAAAAATTAAATAAATAAGTACAAACATCCGCCCCTAATGAAAGAAATAATTAAATTTAAATAATTAATAGTTAAATTATGGGCTAATTTGTTCGCCTCTAATAGCTAAATAAAGTAAAGGTAGTTTTTTTCCGTCCCTAAAAGTTATAAAATTAATAGAGGCGAATTATTGTTTGACCCTCTTAAATTAACAGAGACAATTGCATGTTTTCGCCCCTAATGAAAAGTATTAGAGGCAAAATTTTATTTTTCGTATCTAATATAATGCCCCTAATACTTACTCACTTTTCCTGTAGCATAATCTTGGAGTCTTACAGTAGAAGGATTAGCGTGCACCGGAAAAATATATACTTCCTAGATATCCTCATGGATTCTCCTGATTTAGTACGGATTCTACTGTCCTAAAAGGTCATCTCCTAGACTGGTATATAAATACACCCTTCTAGAGTTCATATTTGGTATCGCAATCTTTGCACACTTATTTTCCTGCCCACTACTTGAGTCTTAATATTTACTAACTTGACCGTCGAAGAGCGTTCAACCGGTACACCCTCCAGGGGTCCTAGGCTTATTCATGAATCATGATTGTGTGCTCTTTTACAGGTAAATGAATTCAATCATCTCTACCACTCATTGTGGTGTGCGAATTTGATTCTAATAGGGGCTTTTTATTTACACCCAATCAACACTCCATATTTTAGAGAAAACTCAAACTAATTATTTGGGTAATTAATCTATCGAATTTATTATGTTGGGGTTCAAATTTTTTTACTGACAAATTTGTCCTTTTAGAGAAATAAGGAAAACCATTATAAAAATCTTGATTAAGCGCATTATTGATCAAATTCTACATTTCAAAATTTGAAAGCTTGCAATTGCTGCCACAAAAACTTGAACCTTAGGAAACAACATGTTGGTCTGTTGTTGAGGTAGAATAAAATGTCTCTTAAACCAAACAAAACACAAATCCCGACAATCATGAACACATTAACAGTTAGGGCTAGTTAATTGAAACCTTATCAATAGGTAAGCAAACCTATCTCTATAACATCCACGATAGGTATCAAAACTTATATACCGCATTACCTGTAGATTTGATATCAAACTCATCCACATTACCTACACATTCGATACCAAACTCATACACATTGTCTACTCATTTGGTTTCAAACTCTTCCACATTACTTGCGTACCAAACCCATTCACATTATATAAGACTGAAATATAATAATTTTAAAGCTAAAAATCATTGTGTCCCACGTAAATAATATTAAATTAAAAAAAAGTATGGTTGACAAAATAAAACAAAATTATAGAGGGTAAAATAGGCTTGAAACAAAATGACAAATGAGAACTCTAGCACTTAATTGATAGTCAAAGGATGTGTAGGTTTGTTCCTATAATATTCTGATATCAACCTTCTACTTATAATAATTGTACAAGACTAATATCATTATTTAAAATTAGGTATGCTATACTTGTCAAAATAAAACTAATATTATTGACATCTAATCATTGATATAGAATTATTTCATTTATTTGTATTTGGTTCTACATTGAACATGTTTTGTTCTAAATAACGATTAAATTTATGGTCATGTAATTTGCTACGTCATTTGGTAGCTAAAGTCTGAATGAATTTTGATGGGTTTAGTTACTAGTGAGAAAAAAATGGTTTTTGAAATATTCAGGAGGAATTTTCAAGGTCACCTAAAATTTGGATATTAGGTTTGGTTCCGATTGAGTGATTTACACACCCTCTACTAATGATGAAATAATGCTAAAAGAAAAAAAGTAATATGAAAGAAGAAGAGATGATGATAAAGCATTCAATAAGCTTATCCAATCCAAACTTAAGGTGTGACTACAATACTACGGGACTATAAATATACCAAGACAATATTGATGATTATGATTATGGTAAGGTATAATACAAGTTGCATTGAACAGAAACAAAAATTAAATATAAAAAGGAAAACGAATTGGTCCTGATGTTGTTTCATTTAACATATTGACACACTGTCATCCTGTCCATTATTTCATATACAGCCAACTTAGCAATTTGGATTGTTGAAGTTACAAACCTCACTGTAAGAGTTAAATCTCTCCTATTTTCAACTTCTTTTTCCCTTCTTTCTCTCTCTCTTCTTTTTTTTTTCTTTCCATTTTTTGTCCCAAAAAAGAAACAGCTGAACTGAAGCTGAATTTGGTCCACATTTAGTTTAACCTGCTTCCTTTTATAACCCCTTTTTTTTCCTCAATTTAAAATACCGCAATCACGACGAATATTGCCATTATTGCCGGTCTTGATTCCGACCCGACCCAGCTTGGTCATAGCGTTAATAAAGGCCTGGTTAAAAGCCGTCTTATCTTTGGCCCATGTTCTTACCGTGGGCTGGGACCTGCTGTCCGTAAAAAGGACCTGGTCCGAGGTAAATAACCCCTTCCCTTCTATAAGATTCTGAAAGTATGCATTGTCAAACTCCCTGGGTGTGGTTGGGTCCATGTTGATGGCTATGTCAGGGTCCACATTTTTGGGACACATTTGTTGGAGCTGCGTTGCATACTTTTTGCTTAACGTGGGGTCCACTGGATTACTGTAAATCCGATTTGAGAACTGGTTGCAATGAGAGAACCCAAGGGTGTGTGCCCCTGCAGATTAAACAGAGTTATTAGTGTAGTGCCTTTAATTAGTGCATGTCAAGGAATCATAATGCTGCATATCATAGCATATCAATGTGTAAATCATGCATTAATTATTTGTATCTCGTGGAATATTCTCGTATTGATGTATAATGTATATACAGCTATACACTTGATATGCAAGAATTTACATAATCGATTGTTTTCAACAATGTTTGACGGAGAATTAATTGACCAAGTACTTATTCAAGAATCACAAAATATGGTTCTCTAATATCAATGAGAAATGCTAAGTAGACTTTCAAAATGTGGTTCTCGGACTTTTTGTCACCTCACAACTTAATATTAATTTTTGTGTTAACATTATAAAACATTTTGCCATAAACATGGCAGAGAGTTCATAGAGAGTCCCACTTTTGAGAGAGTCTCTTTAGCATTTCTCAATATCATTTTAATTCGCACTATATTTCAATTATCTATCTTTTTTGGGTTGAAAACAATGTTTTTTGAAAGAAAAAGAAATTTTGAAAGCACTTCTAATTATCTAAAATCTCGCAATCAAGCCTTAAATATTGCAAATATTGTGTATGTTTAGAAAAGGCTAATTAAGGACGGTAGTTCAAAAGCATGGGTGACTGTTAGCTATCGAAGTAAGTAGATGAATATCGCTTGCATAGGTCTTAGGTTTTAATGTATGATGTGTCCCATTGACCAGAAAATAGCACATACAACCCGTCTTACCTGAAAGAGCAACCATGTCAGCCTGGGACAACCCATTGGAAGCAAACATGGAATTGAGTTGGTTCAAATTGAATGTCGGCTTAGGCAGCTTCCCATCTACACTTGTAGAAGTTGAGCTTAGTCCATCCAATCTTCCCAACTCAACCGAATATGAAGGTCCACCAACCTGCACTTAATTAACACATATAATTGTAATTAACTTTACCCTAAAAAGATAGCAATCAACATCGAATACGTCAACTCAATTATCACAACTACTCGCAAATGCATGGCACAATACTAATACAGTAATGCTCTTTATATTGCCATACTTTGAATATGAACTATACATTCTGGCAAACGTTAACGTGATCAACGGTTCAAATTCAAAGTTTGGTTACAAAGGATACATTTCTGATATTAGAAAGGAGAAAAATTAATTCAAACAAAGTCCTAGTGATGAACAAATTACCAAACCAATAACATCTCTGGTGGCCAAGGCAAGAATATCAGCGCATGAGACTTTGTTTTTGCATTGAGGAACTGCATCAACGGCTGCTCTGGCTTTGATCACCGTATCAAACCCATCTCCGGCTAATGATAGATTATCAGGATGGTCCTTTTCTGCCTTGTTGTTTGCAGTGGAAGCAACTATAATAGAAGCATCACATCCCTATCATTTATTTCACAACACAACACAACAAGACAAAGCTCAGATTTTGATCGAACTTTCGAAACCCATGTAGAAAACTTGCTAATCTCTTGACTTTAGGGTTCGGATAGCGTTTAAGTAATTACCTGGACAAAGCAATCGTGGAAAAAGAGACGGAGTGTAGCCGGAACAGTGACGAATGTTTGCTGGAATTTATTAGCGACAGCATTTTTTACAATGTTTTCAACGTCGGGGCAGATGTTGGCATAGTAATTTGTTTTGAGCTGTGCCGATGTGGGACAAAGAAGTAGACACAAACTGAGGCTAAGTGACCAAACTAGCAAAAGATTGAAGCGACCCATGCGACCAAACATTTGATTTTTCAGAACACAGATAGGAAGAGAGAAGAAGCAGACTGAGATTTTGATTGGTAAGGGTGGAGGAATGTATAAAAAGAAGAGGGCGCATGAGTCATGACATATGCGCCAGTTGGATTGAAGAAAGCATGCATTTGAATGTAGACTATGTCTACTGTGTTCGAAAGAGACATTGATTTGACTATGTCAAAATTTTCAATTGCCGCCCTAATTTGTCTAGGTCTTACAGCTCTGCAACTATGCCGAAGTTTGAGTTTGTTCTAAAATAATAAGATATATTGATTTTAATCTACGTAGTAACCCTATTATAAAAATGATTATAGAAAATATGGAAACGTGGTCCAAATAAGGACAAAAAGTGTTGACCAACAAAAGGAGATAAAAAGTGGGTTTGAAGTCTGCTAAATTAGAACGACTAGATCCCAAGCGGCACGTTAAGGTTCCTGTGGGCTAGCTGTGGCTTCTTGTATCAGGAGTAGAATAATGTCCCATCTTATTTTCATCTTCTTTCCTTTCCTCCTTTTATATTTTATTTTTTATCATATTATTTTTATAAAAAAAATCAATATAAGATATTAATGTATCTTAATCGTAACTATTTAAGTAAGAGAGGAGTGAAGGAGAGAGAACCTCTATACCAGAATGGTATACTGGACCAGCCCCTTGGCATAGATTCAGTGTTGAAACACATGAATCATGACAGTAGGGTTTGTAGTTCGTTATGTATAATTAAAGATTTTTTAGTTTGTTTAGTTGATAAAGTGAGCTTAATTTGACATATTAATAGCTAAGTATTGTCTTTATGATTAAGAAGATGGGGAATGGTCAACCACGATGGACCATGCTAAAAATGTATACTTGGCTAATTTAGACTATTGAGGAAATGGACCGGGGACTTTAGATAAGTACTAACTAAATTGCTAAATGTCTTGCCAAACTATTTCTAGGTAACTAGTTCTAAAATAAAAAATAAAAAAATAAAAAAAATAAAAACTATTTCTAGGTAACTAATAAAACAAATGAAATTATGCCTTATTTAACGACTTAGACAGTGATAATGTCTATTTCTAGTGGGTTTTATTGGCTTTTGCCATTGGTTTATATGTGAGGTGTTAAGAATGAATCTTATGTTGATGGGAAAAGGGATATGTGTATTCTTTTAAGTAATTAAGCAACTCTTTATATTGCTAATTGGTTTTATGGTAGAACCTCAACTTTCTTTATAGTTGATTATAATAATAAAATGTAAATGATATGTATTGGTGAATGGATGGTGCTATTCACACACCTCTTTCTACCTCCCACACAATTTTTGTTATTTGATATTCTGCAATTCATTTAATCCGACGATCGGAAATTGAGAAGGATGTGTGGATAGCACCACCCTAAGTGAATATATATATATATATATATATATATGGGATTGGATCAAGGGACAAACATTTTTACAGTACTTTGTAGCCTTTGGATTTGATAACATCGAAGGGTTCTAATTTATTCATTAAATGACATAGATGCTTATGTGGATTTTAACTAATATTAAATATAAAGTTAAAACTAAAAAAAAAATCTGAATAATTAATAAAGGAAGATAAGTTTGTTGTGGCCTATTTTATCTGACAGGGGGAAGGGAGGCCGGCGACAAAGAAAGAAGAGAGAGATGTGTTTGTAGAATTGTGTAGAGGAATGTGTGTGTTATTCCCGCCCATATTTATAGTAATAAGAGGGAGAATAAATCCTTCATCCCCAAGGAATACAAGTTCATATAGGAAAGAATAATAAGAATCAAATCTAATCTAAGATTTACACAATCACACTTAAACTAGAAAGTTTATAACATTCCCCCTTGAGTGTGTAAATACTCAAGTAGATTCGACATCATGTAGAGGTTGAGGAAGTCGACTCGTCGGCACTGATTCTGAGAACACGCTATTCTCAATAAGGTAGGAACTTACATAAGAAAGTAAGTCTCACAAAAAAACCCTATGGCTATGGTAAAAACCCTATGGCTATGGTAAAAACCCAATTAGGGACAAAACCCCTAGTGTAAGGAAAAATGTGTGAGAAATGCAAAGTCAAATGAAACGTCTACGGGACATCATCAGGGCTATGATCAACCCAAGGTGGGTGCCTCGTTAAAACCTAGTTAGGTAGCAAAAACCCAATGGAAAAATGCTCCTAATCGTAGGGAAAAATAGTACATTAAGATCAAGCAAGTATACTTCAGGATACTTCCCCTGAGTTTGACACAATTTCAAAGAGAACTAGCAATGTTACAACTTAGAAAGTTTACGCATACCAATTCAATAAACAAGCTTCTGAAACATCGCATTCGGTAGTGATTTGGTCAAGAGGTCAGCTAGATTGTCTTGTGAACGGATTTGCGTGACTTTAATCTTCTGATGCTCTTGTTGTTGATGTGAGAAAAAGAACATCGGCGCAATGTGCGTGGTGTTGTCTCCTTTGATGTAACCCTTCTTGAGCTGTTCGATACATGCTGCGTTGTTTTTATAGATAGTCGTCGGGACATCAATGGACGGGGTAAAGATCGTAGGAGCTTCAAATATGGCCCACAACTGCTCTCAACCAATAGCATTCCCGAGTTGCTTCATGTAAGGCGAGAATTTCAGCATGGTTATACGAAGTGGCAACTAAGGTTTGTTTAGTTGACCTCCATGAGATTGTGGTGCCTCCAATGGTCAAGACATAACCCATTTGAGAGCACACCTTGTGTGGATCAGATAAGTATCATGTGCCGGCACAACCAACAAGGCGAGAATCGACTCGAGATAAGGGGGTGCGGCATCACTCGAGGATCCATATAGATAAAACAAGCCCAAATCCGTAGTACCTTTAAGGTAGCAAAAACTGTCTTTAACGCCAATCCAATGTCTG
>JAOTRO020184361.1:0-11042 GCA_028566515.2 Pyracantha coccinea | reverse complement strand
GAGGTTATGCCCAGAAAACAAATCTGAGGTGGCACGACACAGCGATTAACCTCGAACAATGCGCGTGCCTCAAAGGACATTTTTGTAAAATCCTTTATAACAAATTTAAAAACTCTTAAAATTAGGGACGGGCTGTCACACTAAATAAGGATTTTTAGGACATGTATAAACCATGCACACGACATGCACAACAATATGACAGATGTAGGATTTTTCTAAAATTTGAAATGACTAAATTGCCCTCCCATATAAATGGGTTATTGCAAAGACTCAGCATTTTCTCCTTCCTTCTCCGAAAACCTCACTCGCGACCCTTGCTCGACAAATGGCAAAGAGAACCCTAAACTCCCCAAACATCGCTCTTTCTGGTTCATCTCTTTCTCTCTCTCATTTATGTCTCTCTCTAACTCGATCACTCTCTCATTTCTATCTCTCTCTAACTCGATTATCGTCTCCATTTTTGCTTCTAATTACTTTTTTTTTTTAATTTGTAGAGATGGCGAGTAAAAAAATAGGGATTGGGAAAAGAGAGCTTGGAATGTATTCTAGATTTTGTGAATTGGGTTTTTTGTATTTGTTTGTGGGTTTTGTTATTTTAGATTCTGCATTTCAATTTTTGAGCTCTATGTTTTAATTTTTGGATTCTGGGTTTCAATTTTTGGGTTTTAATTCTTGAGTTTTGTGTTTTAATTTTGGATTCTATGTCTTAATTTTTTAGATTCTAGATCCTCTCACAAAACGTGAAAAAGTGGGTTTTTACTATGAATTTTTTGATTTTTTAGCTTAGTTTTGATTATTCTTTCTGTTAGTTGTTAAGAAATGGATAATTACGTTGTCAAGTTCCCTAGCAAAAAATCCTCCTATAGCCTACTTTTTGGATGTTAGTAGCTTTCAGTGGCATTCAATCAACATAGACATACTTATGCTTCTATGTTCGTGAGTTTGTGTGTGAATATTTTAGTTAATACTTCATGTTTAGTTTGCGCAAAACATGCAAATGTGTCTTTATGCTTCAGACAATTTCAGTTCTTTGAAATGCAAAAGCACAAGGATTAAGTAAAAATCTCCACTTATGCTTAATGGATATATAGGTATATGGATTTTAAGAAGCAAACTAAGGAAATTTATATTCATGAATTTGGTTTTTGGGAAGGGGGTGCTCTCCTAATTTGATTACTTACCATGCTTTACTTGATGGTTGGGTAAAACAATGGATATGCTTGTTCGATTCAAGGTTTACTTACACCTAAGAGATTTGGCGAAGCACATGGGTAGTATAGAATAATGATCAAGGAGGGCATTGAGCTTGATAATATCTTTTGTACTATAATAAGTCAGGGATTATCATATGTTGGCAGAGGTAACAATGCTTTGAACTTCTTAAGAGAGATAAGCAAGAAAGGTTTGGTTCTAGATGCCTACTGTTGCAATCTTTAATGCTCTTATTGATGAACTTTTTCAGGCTTCTGAGCTTGAGGAAGCACATTTATTATTCTACAAGATGGATCAGTTATTCAAGTTTAATACAAGACTGATTGTGAGAAACTTTATGGAAAGATTGTTGACAATTGTAATGTTTTATCCTCTGTTCAAGGCTCTTGTAAAAGGCAAAACTAAAGAAACTTGGAATAGTCTGTATCCGAATGAATGTTTTCGTTTATTTTCTTATATCTTCTGTAAATTTGTTACTTGGTTCTTTTTGTGATAAATGTTGTGGGGTGTTCATGTTGATTTCGATTTCTTGTGTCTTTTTTGTAGCCCCTATGATTGATTTAGTAATGAAGAATGCTGCCAAGATTAGTGAGGTTTCAAAGTTTGTTATTTTATGTGCATATTGTGAGCATCCTTTGTGCATGGTGTTTGCATGGTATGTACATGCTATGTGCTGATAAACCACAATTTCATTCCATTACTAAAACTGTAGTTACGAAGTCTATATCGGTGAATGACTTCTCATCAGATATGAAGTTTACTTCTAGTTCCACATAACTCTAGCATAGTTATGATTGAATTGTAAATCCTACTCCAGTATTGATTAATTTTGTTCTCCTGTAAATATTATGGAAATTTGGCTCACTCATTATTGAGTTGAGTTCTACAAATATATTCTTCTATCTTTCACGGTATCATGAGCCCGAGTCGAACGACAAACGTTCACGTTTCAAATTAAATTGTTTTTTTTCCTCAGACATGGCGTCCTTCTTTGCTACTGCTGTCGCTGCTCCCTCGGTAACTAAATTTCTCACAATTAAGCTCAACCACAACAACTACCCTCTCTAGTGTGCTCAGTTTCTCCCTCTTCTTCGAAGTCGCAATTTGCTCTCCTATGTCACTGGAGACTCTTCCTGCCCTGCTGCGTTTCTACTTGATGACAATAGCAAAATCACCAACAAGGTTAATCCATTATATAATGAATGGATACAAATTGATCAGATGATTTTTTTCTTAGGTTACTAGCTCTCTTACTCCCAAGGTTCTGGCTACCATTGTCAAAAAATTGATTTGGCCTCTGTTTTGTTGTCTTTTCAAGAACGTTATGCGTCTACATCTCAGGATCGTATTATTCAAATGCGTACCGAACTCATGAATACTTCTGGGTCACTCATTATCTTGACAAAGTCAATGTCCTTGCCGACAATCTCTCTCTCTCTCTCTCTCTCTCTCTCTCTCTCTCTCTCTCTCTCTCTCTCTCTGTAGCTTCCATTTTAGAATCAGATTTGGTTGCCATTATCATGAGCAAAGTTGGTCCCCAGTAGGAGACCACAGTTACTTCTGCCCAAGCCCGTGACACATTTATCACCTACAACGCTTTGGAAGCTTTACTCCTGAGTGCTGAACAACATCACAATGCATTATCTCTTCCTTCTGATGTCAGCACCTCTGCCTTTACTGCTTTGCGTGGTGGTCGCGGTGGCGGCTATTCCCGTGGATGTGCTAGTTCGTTTCGTGGTGGTCGCGGTGACGGCTATTCACGCGGTGGTGGTTTTTCACGCAATTCAAATAGTGATTTTTCGTAGCCCTCTTCGTTTGTAGCCCTTTCCCGTGGGCCATCCTCTTCCAACGATATCCTTGGACCTCTTTCTAGTTCCAATGGCTTCTTCAGTTCACCACAGGCCTCATCCTCCTCTGGCTGCATTCAATGTCAGATTTTCCAACAATATGGTCACTCGGCTATTGATTGCTTCAATCGTCTCAGCATGTAACATTAAGGTAGGTCCCTTCGTCTCGTCTTCAGGCTTATACGGTCGTCCCTTCTTCTTGTGTGTCTACAGCTGCACTATCTGTGCAACAATAGCTCTTCAAGTCTAGATCCAACTCTCACATACAATTATGCTGGCCAATTACATAATCCTCGCGAGTACCATGGAACCAATCAAATTCGTGGCGTAAATGGTGTTCCAGGTTTGCGAATTTCTAAAATTGGTCCGATATGCTTATTTTCGTTTGCCTAATACACCATATTGTCCTCAAGCCTCCTCTAATGTAATTTAAACCGTTTTTCCGATGATAATAATTGTTTCTTCACCTTAGAACCCAATTTTTATCGTGTGCAGGATTCGCGGAAGGGGAAGATCCTTTTATAAGGTTGGGGTAACAATGGACTCTATTCATGCCGTTCTTCTCCTCAAACTCAATGTCTTTTTGCTTTGTTGGTGAAGGTGTAACTGATGCTTTGTGGCATTCTAGGCTAGGTCATCCTTCGTATTCAATTTTAAAACATTTAATTTCTACAAATAAATTGCCAAATATAGGATCATTTTCTAGTAAATTTTTTCAAATTTCTCCCTTATGTAAGAGTCATAAGTTACCGTTTTCATTGTCTACATCAATGTCATATTCTCCTTTAGAATTGATCCATTCTAATGTTTGGTCTTCACCAACTCTTTGTTTCTGGTTTTAAGTATTATGTGATATTTGTGGATGATTTCTCCTGTTATGCTTGATTATATCCTTTAAGTTTAAAATCTGATGTTTTCTCTACCTTTGTAATTTTAAAAACTTATTTGAAAATATGTTCAATTCTAAGATTAATGCCTTCCAAAAAGATGGTGGTGGGAATTTGTTAATCGTATTTTTGAAACCTTTTTAAATGAATATGGTAGTTTGCACCATCTCACATGTTCTCATCACCCTGAACATAATGGTTTGGCCGAACGTAAACATTAGAACATGGTGGAAACCTGCCTTACCCTTTTAACTCAATCCAGTTTACCCAGACCATTTTTGGCCAAGGCTTTTCACATTGCTAATTACATAACCAATTGTTTGCGTACTCGTCTTTTACAAAATCTTTCACCATATGAAAAATTGTTTAAAAAATATCCTCAATATAATTTTTTCAAGGTTTTTGGTTGTGCGTGTTATCCTTATTTGTGTCCATACAATAACAATGAATTGCAATTTCGTTCCAAACGTTGTGTTTTCTTGGGTTATTCCTTAAATCATCATGGTTATAGGTGTTTAGATCCCTCTACGGGATGTGTTTTTCTTTCTCGACATGTTGTGTTTAAAGAGAACAGTTTTCCATATCAAGAATCCATTGTCACTTTGCTGTCGTCACTCTCCTCGTCTGTGGATCCTATCATTTACATTAGCTCGTCTCTTTCACCGCCACCAACTTCTCCTTTATAGCCCACCATACTGGCACCTGCATCCACTACCCAACCTTTTCTTGATGCTTCTCCTGCCAATTTTCCTCAACATGCATCGCGTCCCCCTTTGCTGGTTTATACTTGCAAGCCAAAACCTGCAACTCAGCCCCCTAACCTTCTTACTCTGCCACCACCAACTAACCTGCCACTAGCCCTATCCTCCAGTGCATTGGTTCGATCTACTCCCAAGGTACGTAAATCATCATATTTGGTGGTTACTCGTCATCAAGCTAGAATTCATAAGACCATTCACAAATATGCTTTTACTACTAATCTTAATCACGACTTGGTTGAGCCTTTTAGTCAGGCTAACAAATCTTTAGAATGGCGCAAAGTGATGGTCGATGAGTCCAATGCCTTGCAAAAGAATGGTACGTGGACTTTGGTTCCTTTCTAATCCAATATGAACATCCTTCCAAACAAATGGGTTTACAAAATCAAGCGCATATTCAATGGAACCATTGAGCACTATAAGGCAAGATTAGTCGCTAATGGGTTTCACCAACAAGAAGGTTTGGACAATGGTGAGACGTTTAGTCCCGCTGTTAATCATGCGACTATTTGATTAATTCTCTCCATTGCAGTTCACTTTAGTTGGCCACTTTCCCAACTCGATGTCCAAAATGCGTTTCTCCATGGAACGTTCAATGAAGAGGTCTATATGTGGCAACCATCAAGTTTTATACACCCTTAACATCCCTCTTATATATACAAATTGAGACAGTCTCTCTATGGTCTCAGACAAGCACTTCGTGCTTGGGTTAAGTGTTTTTCTCAACATTTGGAAAATTTAGGATTTATATCATCACATGCGGATTCCTCCTTGTTTACTTTCTTTGATGGTTCTATGATCCTCTACTTGTTGATTGATGTGGATGATATTCTTGTTACTGGTAAAAGTATGGCTCATATCACTCAATTAATTCAACAGTTGAATTAATTGTTCTCTATGAAGGATCTTGACCCCTTCCATTATTTCATTTACATGGAAGTTCATCGTACTACTAATGGCCTCCATCTCACTTAAACAAAGTACTTCACTGATCTTCTCAAACATACCAAGATTGTGGATTGCAAATCAATTTCAACACCTAAGATTAGTGGCCGTTGTCTCAGTGTGCATGATGGTGAACCATTATCCGATATCACCGAGTTTCGGAGTGTCGTGGGAGCATTACAATATCTTATCTTCACTCGTCTTGATATAGCATTTGCTATTAATCAAGTTTGTTAGTTTATGCATAAGCCAACTACACTTCATTTGGCTGCTGTTAAGCATATTCTCCACTATCTTAAAGGCACTTCTACGCATGGTGTCATTTACCATCCGAGTTCTCTTTAATTAACTGCCTATGCCAATGCTGATTATGCTGGTGATCTTAATGATCGATGTTGTACTGGTGGATATTGTATTTTCCTTGGAGACAACCTTATTTCTTAGAGTTCGAAGAAGCAACATGGAGTGTCTCGTTACAATGCGAATGCTGAATATCGTCAACTCACCCACACTACCACTACTATATCCTAGTTTCGAACCATGTTTTGTGATCTTCACCTTCCTCTTGCTTCACCACGCCTTTGGTGTGATAATGTCAGTGCCATTTTTGTTGCCTTAAATCCAATTTACAAACAAAGAATGTGCCATGTCAAGGTCGATTATCACTATGTCCGTGAGAATGTCACATGTAAGGAACTTCAGGTTGGTTTTGTATCTTCCACATATCAGCTCGATGATTTTCTCACCAATGGTTTATATGTTGTTCGCTTTGAGTTCTTGCTATCCAAACTTCCAGTTCATGGCTTCCTGCTCAATTTGCGGACGAGTTATAAACCATAATTCCATTCTGTTACTAAAAACTGCAACTACAAAGTCCATATTGCAGAAGGACTTCTTATCAAATATGAAGTCTGCTTCTAGTTCCACATAATCCTAGCATAGTTATGATTGAATTGTAACTTCTACTCCTGTATTGATTAATTTTGTTCTCCTACAAATATAAATGAAATATGTTATGTGCATGGCTTGGTCATGTTCTGTGCATTAAAGGAGATCAAATTAGGTTGTTGCTCAATTTTTTAGTCTAATTTTGACCTAATGCGATTAACAAGAACCCATAATCAGCCCTATAGGATTTGAACCTATGACATTGGGTTTTGGAGACTTAAGCATGCTTTGTTATGTGCATCCTTTCATTCAAGAAAGCAAATATTGTTAATATTACCAAAAACTTCCGTTTTCCATTTATTAACAAAAAGTACATGACAACTAAATTTCAAGAAAAGTAAAGGAAAAGAAATAAATTTTGTTTCTATTAAACCATTTAACATATCACAAAAAATATTCACTTCCTTATGCCATCTACAAGAATTGCAGCTACTAAATTTGTCACAGCGGCAGTAATCCCAATGGGGTCCAAGTGTGAAAGGACCCTGTGCACTTCCATAATTGCTGCATGCTTTCATGGCAGCATTGTCATCGTGAAATTTTTTAATTCTACCTCTTGAAGTTTTATATTTCTACCTCTTACTTCCTTGTCCACCCAAACTGATGAAAAAGATTGTTGAGCTCTTTCTCTACATGCCACTACGTTCACCAATTTCCGATGGTTGAGAGAATGCAAAAGCTTGAGGCCCTTTTGCTTTGGATTCCTCCCTCCCTCGGGTGGCGCACCAAGATCACATTATAGACATACGTTGCTGCTTGATGACTTTTGGAGATCGTCGTTTTTAAAGACTGAATTTCAAGTTCGGAATTATTGTATCCGAAGTAGCATCTCATCCCTTAATTGTATAGGGCCTTAGAATTGCTGCAGTCCCTACAGCGTTTCAAGAACTTGGAGACTTGTTCATCTCTGGCCCATAAAGTAAACGGGTTAAGCCTTTCAAATGTACAAATGTTGATGTGTTTAAAGATGCGATTATGTTTAAGGATATGGTTGAACTTCTTGCACACCAGTTTTGCTAAATACAGGTCGTGAAAAGAGCGAGAAGCAACCTTCGTCAGTATTTCCACAAAAAGGTCGATGGGAAGAGATTGTATGAACAATGGGGTGGTTGTGTCTTTCGTCATAGTTCTGGCTTTCTTTGCCGTTGTAGAACCAGTGAGATGGTTTGTGCTTTGACAAGCATAAATAAATACACCACCTCTCATGAAAACCAAAAGTCATTCATGCACAAACCAATTAATTAAAAATTACCCAGGCATGCATGCAACTGTCATAACTCATAATTAACACAACCTTGGAGAAAACAACAACCCCCAAACCTATCAGACCCATCCTTGACTATTATTTCTACTTTTTTTTATTCCTTGACATGACATGTGCATATTGTGTGCAAGACACGTGCAGTGACTGTGCATGACCTATGCATGTCTCGAAAATCCCTTTTCAAATTATTGTACGCACATGCGATATAGAACTATTGGTATAATGGACACAATTACAACATAATCCACAACGATCATTTATATAAGGTTGCATTCACATATAGTGCTACAATTGGCTTGGAATCCACAAGGATCACTTATATAAGGTTATAGTGACAGTTTGCAAATCTTGTCACATACATAGGGTTTAATTAATAATATAAAAATAAGGTGTGTATACATTAATGTACATGCACAACTACTAAACTTATCATTACCACAAAGTGGCACAATAACCAAAAGAAAAAATTAAAAATTAAAAAAAAATAAAAATAAAAAAACCGAACCATGCAAGCACGCTATTAGTCATGATTACCCACCAAACGCTAGCATTTAGTTTAGCTAAATCTGACAACCCAACCAATGCAAATTGTATGCACATCATGCACATGGCATACACATGATATGTACAATTTCCTAATTAATTATCTTAATACAGGGCCTTTAAATTGGAGTAACTAAGGTTTTGATATTTTGTTATGTTATTTTAAGCATAATTGAAAGCATACAATCGGTGTTTGATCATGCATCTGTGGAGTAAGTACTATCAAAAGTGTGCTTTTAATAGGTAAACTAAAGCATGAGTGGGAAAAATGGCGGTAAAAAGGACATGAGTGGGACTATGCGTTATAGGCCTAGGGATTGTCTTAAACACTTACCGCCAAAATGACTCCATAAGACTTAGTGATAAGACAAATTAGATATAGGATTCAATGATAAGACAAGGTAGATATAGGCTTTTAATAATTTGATTTGCACACTTGCATGGTAATGATGACAACTTAGGTGCCGTCCATTGCTACCATAAATTGATGGATTTTGCAATTATGACTACTATTAGGGTCCTTGATGGTTTTTTTGCAAAAATGAAAAATAGAAAGGGCATATAATTAGGAAGAAAAAGGTGCATGAGAAAAGTAAAGGAAAAAAGGTTGTGTTGGAATTTAAACGCTACTATTACAAGAAAATTAAACGAAAATAAACAATTACGCTCAACCATCCTGATTTGTGACGATTTAGAGAATACAGAAGCTTGAGGCCCTCATGCTTCGAATCCTTCAGCAGCACACCGAGATGATACCATAGACGTACGTCGCTACTTCATGATCTAGAGATCGTCATCTTCAAATCCTCAATTCCAACTTCTTTCTTATTATCCTGGAATAACTATGTCATCCCTAACATGTACAGGCCATCGGAATTGCCGCAGTCTGTGCAATGTTTCAAGAATTTGGAGACATCTTCATTATTGCTCCATAAACTAAGTAGGTTGAAGTCTTCAAATTTCCTAATGTTGAAGTGTTCAAATAGGAGGTCATCTTCGCCGATTTGGTTGAACTTCTTGCACATCATCTATGCTAAAAATAGGTCATTAAAAGACGAGGAACCAACCTTCGTCAGTTTTTGGACAAGAAGTTTGTCCGGAAGAGATTGTATGGCCAATGAGGTGGTTCTAGCTTTCTACATCTTTTTGAACTTGTGGTTTCGAATAAAATACAAACCCTTAAGAAAACAACTTAAATAGATGGTTTATATCTTGGACAAGAAGGGGAAGAGATATGACAGAGAGTGAGAACAGTTATACGTTGGAATTGAATGGTTTTGACAATAAAGGGATTTGGTGAATATATATATATATATATATATATATATATAGAGAGAGAGAGAGAGATGAAACACATTTGAATACAACTATCCAGTTACAACTTTTCTCACTGAATATAACTGTTCAGTTATATCCAACAGTCATATCCTTTAGAATTAATTAAACAGTTATATTATTTATTTATTAATTAATCTATTTCACAACAATCATATATATATTTGGACACCAATGATAAGGTATACCTTCACACATGAATACACATATTGTGAAAATCATGTTATCATAATCATATTCCAACACAAATACATGAATTATAAGGTCACTAATTCTAGAATAATGGCCAATTGTTAGTTATATATAAAAATCTATGTACAAATACATGATATGTACACTATATGCACATGGTATGCACTCTATATGCATATGATATGTAAAAACAAACTCTTTGGCTAGAGAGTTGCTTATGGGATTTTTAAGAAACATTATCATGGTAAATTTTAATCACACATGAGAAATGGAGTTTTAACGTATATATGAAAAATTAGTATTGAGTCGATTATATCATAAAAACAAAACTTGTTTACGAGCTTGAAAAAAGTAATTACCGCATTAAATTCGAATAAAAATTAAGGCCATGACTCAAAACTATATTACTATGACATTTTTTTCAACATAATTAGATATTCCTCTAATTTGTATACAACAAAAAAAAGGAATTGAATTTTATATGATAAAAGATAAGGCAGGGTTTAGAAAGAAAAAAAAGATGTAAAAACCTTCAAGTTTCAGACTCATGTCTTGTTAAAACTATCAAACTATACTCACCAACTGATCTAAAGTTGAATATTGTTTGAACTTGCACACAATTGATATATAGTATAAAAAAATATATTCTAGAATGGGCCTAGACCAACCATGGCATTAAGCTATACGTTGAAAATGAAGTAGGGGGTGTGAGATTTGACAACAAACTAACCTATATGTTGGAAATGAAGTAGCAGGAGGTAAAAAAGGAATGGTGGGAATTCTTCCAAATTTTGTAGGTCTCATGCATCAAATCCTCACCACACAAACACCTTCAACATAATCCCTTTTTTACCCAACATGTTTTCATCCACATCAATGCTACACTTGTATAAATAGGATTCTCACACTTATTTGCCATAACCATTAACCCCATAGCAACAAAGCCAATACACTTCTTAGATAGTCAAAACAATTCACAACACTAACATGTCCAAGTTTAGTCATGAAACTGTTTTAACGCCGTGTTCCACGAGTGGTACATCATGGAACCTCCTTCACTTTCGGGGTCACCTAAGGCAAATCCTACGTCATTGTTTAGCTTTGTCGATTA
>JAOTRO020184342.1:0-11043 GCA_028566515.2 Pyracantha coccinea | reverse complement strand
GGGAAAGACCCTTATTTTCATATGCTACAATTGACAAATCTTAGCGTTAATAAGGAAAATCAATAGGATATTTGTGTACTACTTTGTGGTGTGCTTTTATTCCTATCAATTTCTCGGGTGATTGAATTGACTCATGAAGACTAACCCCCAATTTGTCCAATGATCCGATTCAGATCCTTGGGAGCACGTTCTGGGCATGGGCTTGGGCGCAGTGTTCGTTAACCAGCTCGTCAAATGGGACGAACAGCTCAAAGAGGACCTCGATAAGATGCTTGACAAGGCCAAGGCCGCCAACGAACGCCGTTACATAGGTATATGTTTCCAACCCAATATCAAAATTCGATTCATTTCTCAATTTCTCATGATTCAAAATTGTATCTTTGGACAACCCAACAATCCCATTTGTGTTTTGGCGTCTCAATCTTTGGGCTTGGTTTTGATAAGTTCATTTTTCGGATGATTTCCGAAATATCAAAACACACTATGATTAATCTTAGAACCCCGTGTCTCGTTTGAGTGTTATGATGGATCAGAATACTGTTTTCAGATCGTATTTGCTCGCAAGTGTGGTTTGGATATTGTGAAATTCTGTAGGATATAAGCATATTGTCACTCTTTCTCTCTAGCTCCAGTTTGCTTCATTAATGTGCGACCTTTATAGAAATGTGAATTAAGATGACAGTTTCGATTTTCCTAACCAGGAAATCCCGGTCTTCCTGATATAGGGCCATATGAGCTTTGAACGTCAGGCCAAGGTCGTATTAGCCTATCAGCCTACTAGATAATCTTACTGAATATGGATTGAAAAGAGTCATTTTTTTCTTCCCTTCAATATGGCAGTCTAACCCATCCTGTGTCTTATTATATGGTTGAAAGGCAAAGATGAAAAAATTCATGCATGTGCTCTTACACCCTAAATAGTTTTCCTTTGCATTTTTTGGCCATCTTATTGTTGCATCTTCGTCTTAATTTTTTTTATCTTATATAATGAGCTGAAACGTTGGGTTCGTTTTGTTTCATCAAACTGATTGTGGATTTGAAATCTTGTCAGGAATACTTTTTTAATTCGTTGAGCTGTGCATTACCCATAAATTACAAAACAGTGATGACTTAAAAAGGTTACTAGGCATACTACTTGTGCCGTTTTTCCTTAAGTTATTAACCGATGTGCAAAAATAAACTTTTACGAGAGGATGAAGTGGTGCTTGGGATTATTAGGAGGTTCATCTTCTCGTGCTAATGATTTGGATTCAGGTTTAAGCTTTGTTTTGTTTGACTAGACTATGGTTGAATGATATGTACAATAAGCTGTTTTGGGTCTTGGATAAACAGATTTGCTACCTGTGTTTCACGCCTCTTCATCCCTTTGTTTTCCTGCAAAAGAATTCGGGGAGGTTCCTACAAGAAAGTTCTCAAACATTGTACCCATGAAATGATGGGGATATTACTCCACGTTGTTCCACACCTTTTATCTTTCAGATCCCTATTCATCATGTATGATTTTTAGTATACCATAGGCCAAAAGTTGTGAATTATATATCTATGCTTCCCAACTTGCAAAATCCGCCTCAATGATTACTGATTTGTTACTTTAGGAATCGAGAGTACATTACAACATCTGGAAGTACCCTTGCAATGGAAAGTGTTTTTCTCTTACCAAGTCATGGTTGGTTGTGGATTATGTTTGTTTTCTCTCTTTGAGAAGTAAAACTGTATTAGGAGATGCCAAGGGCTTGTATCTTATTGCCTACTTATATTGTGTGGAGCACTTGAATTGCTTTACCAGTTTTTGGTTTGGTTTTTAAATTTTTAGTACAAAGTACGTACCGTACCTTTATTGGATTCATTCGTTGGTTCACTGTAGCTCTTTATTATTTCGTTAATTGACTTTTATTTGTGAATGAATTCAATTCAGGAAGTAAAGCGAACATATAGTTTATGTGATTTAATCTCAGAAAATGTATCTTTCATCCGCCTCCTTTTCTTTCCTCGCTTAATGTTTCTTCTTCATTGCAGATGAAGATGATGACTAGTTTGCGTCTGAGTTGTTGAGGCACTTTCATACAGGATCCATGTTCAAAGAGACAGTTCGGCCTTAAAGTTTTAGGCACTTTTTGTTTTTAAATTAATGTTGATATGTTTTGCAAGGCCGCTGTAGAAGCATTCCCAATTTTCTCATATTTTTGTGATGCATAAGCTTTGAAATACTTTCATATTGCAAAGCTGAACTGCGTGTCTTGTTCTTTAATAATACACTTCGTCTTTTGCGACGAAGATTCTTCAAATTGGTTGCAAGAGTTTTCCTCCTTGTTTGTAAAGTGGTTTGGCATATTTGTTTTTGTGAAGTTGTTGGATCACGCACGAACCTGAACTAATCTGCTTAACTTAAAAATGTACGTCTGTTAGTTAGAGCTTTTAGAAACAGTTGGACCAACTCTTCTCTTTGTTTCTAAAAAGATACTAGATCCATAAGCATTCACCTTTCGTCTTGACAATGTCACATTTTAAACTACTCTAGTCTACGAAATTCGGGATTTAAAGTCTTGTGCACAGGGGCGGGTACGCTGCCCGGCCCAAATGGGGGATTCAATTCGAACTCAGATACTACGATTGATTCATAGATGATAACATAAGCTCTCAAAAACCCAACCAAACCAAACAGAAGGAATAAACACGTGACAGAATTGATCCCAGTTACTCTTCAGGATGGAGTGGAATATTTATACTAACAACAAATTTTCGTCAATCCTCTGAAATGTGGTTCATTACTTATGCATAAGAGTCTAAATTCTTCTTCTCAAACTCCACCGTCCGATGATTTAAAACATGTAGTAGTTGATCACACGCTTGTCGTGACGAAGGCCTCTCTGCTGGGCTGGTTTTCGTGCACTGCAGTGCAATTTCAAGAACCTCGAATGCGGCATTTTCTTCTCCAGATAAGAGTGGTTTAAGTGCAGGGTCTATCACCTCTTCACGAGTAGAATCCTGCATTTCGATATGCCTCTCGACCCATCTCACCATGTCTATGTCCACGCCGAAAGATGAATCTGTCGGCATTCTCCCGCTAACAAGCTCCATTAGCACAATCCCCATGCTGTAGACATCACTCTTTTCTGATGCCTTGAGTGAATAAGCATACTCTGGAATCATATGAAATGCTGTTAGAATCAATCGCATAGAACAACCATGTCGAAATCAAACTCGAAATTCCGTATCCAAAATAGCAAGAAAGAAGAGTATTCAAAGCATAACTGATTAGTACCTGGTGCTATGTAACCGTAGGATCCAGCGAACCATGTATTCGATTCTGTATTGGACTCATAAGTTTCGTTAAGTGTCTTGGCAAGGCCAAAATCCCCAAGATGTGCTTCCATGTTGGAATCTAGCAGGACATTGCTCGACTTAATGTCCCTGTGAATGATCTTTGGCACACAGTCATGGTGGAGATACTCCACTCCTTGAGCTAATCCAACCGCAATCTTTAGCCTCGCCTCCCAATCAAGGCTCTTCTTCTTGTTACTTTGTTGTTGGTGTATCCAATCATACACGCTTCCATTTTCCATGTACTCGTATATCAACAGATTGGAGCCTGCTCCTTTGTCGCTGCAGTACCCCATTAACTTCACCAGATGCCGGTGTCTTATCCTCCCAAGAGTCTTAATCTCCGTTGTGAAGCTTTTATTTGCCATAAGATCATCTTTATACAAAATCTTTTTTACTGCCACAGTTTCTCCTGTGCGCAGTTCAGCTTTGTAGATTACTCCCGACCCTCCTGAGCCAATTACAAACTCGTTGCTCATATTCTTCGTGGCATCCATGATATCTTTCCATTTGATATCCGGCTTGACAGAACCATTTGAGAAGAGCAGTCTTCGTTGAGCATGGGAAGAACTGGTTGAGTACAGCCAGTTCATGTCACTGGTTTTTCGAAAAGCTTCTCGCTTGTGTTTCAAGAGAGAAGCAGCTCCAAATATCAGCAAAGCAATTGCAGATAGAGTACATATGGCAGCAATGGCTACCACCACCGATTCTCTAGCCCCCGTCTGCTTCTTTCTGCCAATGCAGCTTCCAAGAGGGCTTCCACAAAGATGAAAGTTTCCTGCGAAGACATCAGCTGGCCAGTGCGAGAGTTGCTTGCTCAACTTTCCTCGCAGGTTGTTGTAAGAGAGATTAAGCTTTCCCAAGCTGATCATCCCACCAACCGGGGAAGGAATTTCTCCAACAAGTTGGTTGTGAGATAGATCTAGAGCTTCAAGTTTCGACAGTGACCCAATAGAGGCTGGAATCTGACCACTCAAATTATTGTAACTGAGGTCTAAAATGCTCTGAAGATTTTGCAGTTGTCCAAGCTCATAGGGTATGTCACCATCAAATCTGTTCTGTGAGAGCTGAAGCTCAAACAGCTTGCCTAGTTTCCCAATAGCCGGAGGAATTGGCCCCGAAAACTGATTGTGGACGAGGTTTAGGACGTTAAGCAATTCCAGGTTACCAATCCCAGCAGGTAGGGTTCCATTGAGAGAATTCTCACTCATAGAAAGCACTAGCAGTTTAGAACAATTGAACAATTCATTAGGAAGAGGCCCGGTGAAGCGATTCGAGGACAGCTTCAGCTCTCCTAACTGAGGCAAACCTCCAAACCACCGCGGAACTGTGCCCGAAAGAAGGTTGTTGTTCAAGTCAATGTGGGTCAGTTTCTTGCAGGATGAAAGCTCATCCGGTATTGATCCAGTGAGCGAATTTCCGGACAAATCCAGCAGTGATAGCTCACTGATATTCCCCAATGCGTGTGTGATTTTACCAGTAAACTGATTCTTCCCCAATCTCAACCTTTCAAGAGATTTCGAATTTCCTAGCCGGGAAGGAATCTCATGATCAAATGCATTGTCAGTCACATCAAACGAAAGAAACGAACTCGAGCCACACAATGCAGCAATGCTCCCATTCAACTTGTTTCTCGACAAATTCACTCTAGTCAAATTTGCCATACGAGCCAACGTATCAGGAAGATTACCTTCAAGCGAGTTGTTGTACAGCATGAACTGCTCCATTGCTTGAAGGGACCCGAAAGTGATCGGTATCCCGCCGGATAAACGGTTATCCGCCAAGTCCAGAATAGTCAGCTTGTGACAGTTCCCCAATGTGGCGGGAATCTCACCCACTAGCTCGTTCTGCCTGATATGAAGGAAGTTCAAATCTTTGATCCTCCCAATGGTAATCGGAATCTCCCCACTAAACCGGTTTCCGAAAAAATCGATCATCTGCAAGCTCGAACAGTTGCCAATCTCCATTGGGATTTCTCCGGAGAGCTGGTTATCGTACAGATACAGAATCTCAAGCTCCCCAAGCATTCCAATCTCGTTCGGCAGAGGACCCACCAAGTTATTGTGGTACAGAACAAGTGACTGCAGATTACTGAGGTTTGATATCATTGGAGAAATCGAACCCACCAGGCTGTTGTTGTGGAGCAACAGATCAGTCAGCTCCACCAGTCCATAAATATCATCTGGGATTGACCCGTTGAGCAAGTTATTGGACAAGTCGAGCTGCTTCATTGATCGGCATTGGCCTAATTCTGCGGGGATTTCGCCGAAAATTCCGGAATCCGAAATCATCAGATGCTCCAAACTTGTGTTGGAACATAGATTTCTTGGTATGACACCGGAAAGATTGTTGTTTGATAAAACTAAGGTTGCCAGATGAGACATGGTGCCGAATACGTCGGGAATTCCTCCTGTGAGCTTGTTCATGGATAAATCAAGACTCTGAAGATTGCCCAGATGAGATATGGACTTTGGGACTGGACCTTCAAGTTGGTTCCCCATGAAATTCATGTATTCGAGTTGACTCAGTTCACCGAGTTGACTTGGGATTTGGCCAGTGAGGCTGTTGTTGCCGAAATTCAGGAGCTCGAGGTTGCTGAGACGGCCGAGCTCCGCGGGGATTGTTCCGTTGAGTGTATTGTTAGCAGCTGTGAATACAGTGAGGCTGGAACAGTTCCCCAACTCAGCCGGAATCGGACCTTCGAGCTGATTGAGCTGCAGGATTAAGTTCTCCAGTAGGCCGAGTCGGCCGAGTTGGGGAGGTATTGGACCGTTGAGGTTGCATGAGGCCAAACCAAGCGTGACCAAATTGACAAGATTGCCCAAAGTGGAGGGAATGGAGCCAGTGAGCCCATTGTCGCCGATTCTCATGACTCGGAGACTCGTCAGCGAGCCGAGCTGAGTCGGAATGGGCCCACTGAGCTGGTTCGAAAAGAGAAGCAAAGATTCCAAGGACGTGAGGTTAGAGAGGGTTGGCGGGATGGGACCCGAGAGGCCGTTAGAAGAAAGATCAAGGTGGAGCAGGTTTTGCAAACTACCGAGTGAGGGAGATATCGACCCGGCGAGTGACGAGTCGGAAAGGTTGAGCCCCACAACTTGGACCGAGTTGTCCACCGCGTCAAACCCACAAGTCACACCCCTCCACTTACAAAAATTTTGGTCGCTTTCGGACCATCCATGCAAAACATTTTCTGGGTCTTCCACAATTGCCCTCTTCACCTCCAAAAGAACGCTCAAAGTTGTATTTCCGTCGAGCTTTCCCTCACAGGACATAAGCCCTAATGAAAGATGCAGAAACAGAGCAAGAAGAAGTGGCAAAATTGCATCTGTTACTAAAGCCATTTTTTCTTGACAAAAACAGAGCAGCTTGAAGCTAGATTATGAACTTGTTGGAATCCACTGTTTCATTGATGGGTAAGTGTAAAGCTTGCATCTTTAATGTGGGTGTGCTGATAAATTGTTGGGTGGTTGAATGTTGGTCTTGGGTTTTGAGTGCTTGCATGCGAGGGTATGCATGGAAGATTGAATTGGGTGGTTATTGCATGCATTGGAAACTAGGGTTTTCCTTTTCTTGCAGGAGTGTGTTTATGATGGCGGCCTAAAAACGAGTGCAAATCTAGGGAGAGAAAGAGAGAGAGAATCAATGTGGCTACAAGTTCTTTGTCAGCTGTGCTGCAACTGCAAGCTGCAAATTCCCATCAATGTGACAACAACGCGAGTCTTAAATAATGGGATAAAGTTGGATTGAGAATTCAGAAGGTCAAACTAGGTCAGAGAAAGAACAAGAGAATATTTATATATAAAAAATTAGTATCGGTCTTTAATTTGTGATGTTTATTGATTAAGATTTTATCAGTTTTTAACATTAATATATTAATGAGTTATATGTAAATTACATAATTTTTATAATAAAAATTAGTAATTGATTTAGAGTTTTAATACTCACACTCTTATTAAACTCCTGAGTTTTAATTAAAATCTCATTATATAGATAACTACTTTATTTTTAATTTAAAAATATAATAACATACACAGAAATACATTATTATATTAATATCAGGAACTTCGATAAAAAACTAAAAACCACAAAGGTTTTAGTTAAAGAACATTGGTAGTTAGGAACCACATTTAAAGTGTTCCATTTATATATTTAAGAAAAATAGTTTTATAATTGAATATATATGTGTAAATGTTTGTAAAAAAAAAAAATAATATATATATATAAATGTGAACAGGTTCACGAAAGGTCAGAGTATTTATGAAATTTGCAGTGAAGAAAAAGAAAACAGAAGAAAAAACAGAGTGGATGTGAAGATATGGGCTTACATGGGAGAAGATACAGTGGTTGGGTGACCGACAGAGGACGATGTTTGCGGGTTTGCAAATTGGTGTATTAGCTCAAAAATGACCGAGTCCCTACAGAAAGTGAGCGGTTGAACTTCCAAATTTAAAGCAATCAAAACTACATGAATATTTGAATATTTCTGCACTTGAAAGTTGCAAGCTTTACAAAGTCAACAGTGTCCCCCCCAAACCCTAGTCATTCCCTACGTAACCCAATTAACTTACCACAAAAGTTCCATCATACACTTTATATAATTAATTTTATCAAGAATAATGCTTGTGTCTCGCTTTGGAGAATGAACTCATTCTCCCACTTGCAAATAACGTATATTTACCGTGTAAATTTCATAACTGGAACCGTTCAATTTCTTCATAGTCATTTGAAGATCGTCCCTATGAAAAATAATTAAAATTGGATTTCGTTTTGTCATTCATATGTATTAAATAAATCAACGGTGCAGGTACCAAGTAACGTATTCATGATGAACCATCCATTTATTTGACAATTGGATGAGTAAATAAACTCTGATTCAAATGATTTTTTGTGAGAATGATCTTCGAATGGAGATTGAGAAATGGAACGGTTCCGATTGTGAAATTTCTACAATGAAGATACGTCATTTTTTAAGTGAGGAAATTAGTTCATTCCCATGGAACAAAAATATTATCCTTTTATTAGTAATCATGTTTTGGTAGTTGAGGCTTACTTGTATGATTAAAATGTAATACCATATAGTTTCTGTCATGCTTATTGGGTTTGAGATACCAAATCCTCATATGTCCTTTTGTGGCCATTCAATAATCATGGTTGTTGGATAAGCTTGATTGGTAGCATGCAATTGCAAACCCTATGTTTACTCCAATTAATTTGTGTATTAATTATTTGTTTTTGTTTGCCCAGTCAATTATCTAAATTTTGTTATTTAATCGAACTTTTAACGCATAAAAATTCTTAATAATCAATCCAACCTACTTTGGCAAATTATATGGTCAAGATAATGAGAGATTTTTCAGTGTGACCGGAATATAAGGTGGTACACCACGTGTCATTATACAAATGGTAAAATATGTGTGTTAATTCATGTACTTATCATTGACAAGGATTCTTATGAATGTGGAAAAATTATTGTTAGTATCTTAACACAGTTGTCACATAGTATAATTAATCAGTTTACATGTTATAATGTGAATGAACGATGAGTTTGTGCCTTAAGGTTTAGCTAGTATATAGACAAATATTAGTACTGGTTATACTAGTCCGTTGTGTTCTAACATTTGCAATTATTTGGAAAAAAACCTCCTAATTAAAACATTATCTTAATTATTAATTCATTAGCTATGTCTAATCTTCAACATAGAGGTAAAGCGTCATGAATAGTCTTCTTCATAGTAGGCCATGCCCTTCCAGGCTTCCACATTTACATCAATAATTCCATCAAGTTGAAACTAAAACAAAAAACGCAGCTGTCAGTTTATACGAAAGTACATATTCCTTACAAGTTAACAAGTATGTGTTTATTTGGTAAGCATGCAACGACTCAATACTCATCCTTCTCCAACCATAAAAGCTGCTGAGATCCTTTTGTATAACATGGTATTTTTTTGGTCTTGAAATTGTGAACCGAGTGAGACTCAAATCTATATCTGCCACAAGAGAGATTTTTTGGTGTGTCGGGAACACAAGTCGAACTGATCGGTACACTAAGTGTAATAATACAATTCGTTTGAAACTTGACCAATTATGTTAAACATTTAATGTACCGAGCTGTGTTTCCAGCACAAAGAAAATTTTCTCCTGCCATGGAGTCTGATCGAAGTAGGCTCTCATTCACATATCTTTTCAACCTTTTTACCTGTTTTCACCTTAACCTCCAACGACTGATAATAATTGATAACATTCACACTCCAATTCATTAAATAAATATATATATACACACACACACACATACATACATATATGTGTGTATATATATATATATATTTTTTTTTTGATAGATCATTAAATATATTATTGCTGTATAAAATTATACAAGCAAGTATACCATGCATGTGAACCTCTGTTTCATCCATCAACCTCTTAACATGTGTACAACAGATCCTTGTTGCATGCATGGAGTCACCCAGCTAATTTTGGAGATAAGTTCATGTTATATCAGACATTTCATGTCTTATTTATCAATCTAAATCATACAAAGGAAGTGGGTTATTGATTAGATATCTGGTCCAATTAAATTTCTCAACGGACAGTACTACTTTCTAATACTCTTAGAAGTACTGGATTTTCTTTAGTATATATGCTTTGGTGCATTTTATATTTTGTTTTTTTTTTAAATTCACTCAAAGATACAATAATTAAGATTTTGGAAACTCTAAAAACACTTAGGTATAGAATTTCTTGGACATAATAGAATTTTTTTTTTCGTAAAAACATTGCTAGTTTTGCCACTCACGCATTCAAAGTTAATCTAAATCGTTGATGCATGTGGACTGTTGAGCATGGTGTGAAGCTCAACCTCCTTCTACTATATATTTATTGTTGGAAAAGTGAGCAATTTGGTGTATTTTAGGTCATTATATTTTTGATATTTATATTTAGGGGACCTTTCTAGTAGGATAGACTGTGTGATTCCTTTCCTATCATTTACTAGGGTTTCTTGTTTGTTTAAAATTATCTTTATAAACACTCTTTGTAATTAATTAGTAGAAGAATGCCATTTGGTTATGTAGTCATCTTGACAATATATGTATTTTTTTCTCTTTATTTTACTTAATGAAATAAAAAATTATAATAATTTTCTTTTGTCCTTTGATTTGTTGATAAATCTCTTAAGAATCTTGTTTTCAAGAAATATAGAAATTCTCAAAAGAACATTATTTCTTTTTCATTATTATTAACTCCAAATGGCCCTGGACTGATCACTGATAAAAGTCTAGCTTGAGTTTCACAACAAGTATATATGTTGTCCTAGCTTCATTAAACTAAGGCCATGTTTGGTAGCCCGTATAACAGACAAGATAGGATAGCTAATACGGTTCCAGATGTTTGGTGTTGTTTTGTACTAAATAATACCCAGACTAATTATACTGACCCCACACCTTTTATACGATGTAGACCTTCTAAGTTATCCAACCAAAAAGCTCTGTATTATTTAGTCGGGTTCTCGCCCTCTTCGTTCCTCACGCCGCTCGCTCTACTCCTCTCACATCGCTTGCTCTCTCCTTTAAATCCAAGGTTCTTCCTCCTCTTCTGAATCTGAGATTCTTCTTCCTCCTCCATGTTCCGCCCTCATCCTATTTTTCTTGCAATTTTTCTTATTCTCTCTCTGTTCTGCCCTTCTATTTTTCTTCCAACTTTTTTTTTTCAATCAGATTGAATCAG
>JAOTRO020184323.1:0-11045 GCA_028566515.2 Pyracantha coccinea | reverse complement strand
TCAACTCCCGTATCAAGCCAAAAGTATTACATTGCAGTATCGCACCCAGCCCTATCACAGTCTGCTCCAAGCAGGCGGCTTGTACTGTTCTGGAGCGCGGAAGAAGAGGGTGAAGAAGGCAGAGGACGATAGAAGGTATGTATGGTCCTCGTATGGTGGATTTCTGGAATTAAAACTAAGAACCCTTACCCAAACGGCGTCGTTTTGGGTTTGGGTGTCTTTTTTTCAAAAAATAAAAATAAAAAATAAAAAGGGGAAACAAGGCGCCTGGACGTCTTGAAGCGCGCCCTCCGCCGCCTTGCTGTCTCCGGCGAAGCCTTTCGCCCACTCCATCAAAACAGAGGCGTTAGCCTTCACGCCCAGCCTCAGAGGCGCCCTAGGCGTGGCCCGAGGCTAGTTTTTTAAAACATTACGACCATAGCAGTATCAACCTAGTTTTTATATACCATGTAAAAAACTTAGCTTAAATATCCTAAATATTTGACTTCAACATAATCCAATCTATTTTACTTTTCCGTTATTCCATTTACAGCTTAAGGATGCTTGCTCACTCAATGCATATTTGGAGTCACGGAGTTGTAAGAGATGCAGATATAATTATGTAGGACACAAGAGGAAGGGAAAGGAAGTAAACAGAGATCTGGATCATGAGACCACTACTAAAATTCAGAGGATCATTCCAAGGGAAAGATTTGATAAATTTGCAGTACTACAGCACCCCTAAACATGTCAACTAAGGGTGTCTCAGACTCATTCCAAGTTCACTCAAGCTTCACGTATGAGCAGGAAAAAATCATACAAAGCTTGCATTCATTGCAATCTTGACCGATTTTAAAATCTTACAAAGTAGTTATTTTCAGAGAACTATGGAAGCGAACCAATGGAAGAGTCAAATTAATATGTTCCGGAATACTACAAGAGCTAATATTCTTTTTGATACCCTAATGCGTTGCATGCATATATTATTCTATTCAAAGAAATTACCGATTAGTTGATGATTATATCTAACTATCTGAGCCGTTATACAAGACTAAAGCTCATGAAGTTTCCCATGTATACATTCATATTTTACTAATCTACTCTCTAATCCATGGTATCTAAGTTTCTATTGACAATTCAGCCCTTCAGTCCTTAATTCATTTCAAATAAAGTGTAGGGGAGATGATACAAACATAACATGTCCTTAAGAAAACAAAAAACATAACAGTGATTAAGGTGTTACCATTAGAAAACAAGTAATACAGTACTTCTTGCCGTATCCAATGAAGTTGGCGCATATAAGAAAGTGGTTAAGAAAACATGCAAAATTCAGGAAGGAAATTGAACTTACGGATTGTTCCAATCAGTGGTATCCTCATTGACAAGATGGGTCCATTTCGTCCTTCCACTACGACCAAAATGTTTGACCTGCATGACCTTGGGTAATATTGTTTTGTCCATCTTGTCTTCTCCAGTAGGGGAAGAGACATCACGTGCATAAATTCCATCTGTTCCAGCCGTTGCCGCATAGTCATCAGCTTCTGACTGGAAGAAAGCACCTTTGTGGTAATATTTCTGCATGAACCTCCACTTCTGCTTTGGTCGTGCTGCAGGTCTTGGATTCTTTCTCTCCCACTCCCTCCTCTCTTCCTCTGTCATGTTTCTGACCCTTTCAATCTCTTCCTTTTCCTTTAACATTGCTTCCCTATCCTCCCTATCCCTTTTGATTCGGGCAATCTCTCTTGCCTTCCAAGCTTCATACTCCTCTGCCTCGTTTAGTTCATCATCAGTATCAATATCTTCAATATTTGCTTCCAATTCCAAACCCTTCTGAATCTCTTCATCCTTCCGAATCTCCTCAACCACAATCTGCTTTGTCTCTCTCTTCCTTTCCTCCAATTTCTTCTTCCTGGATTCCTCTAGGGCCCGTTCTTCGGCCTCAAGTCGCTCACGCTCAGCAATAGTATCTCTCTCCGACTTGGGAACAAAGACAGGCTTTAGCATCACCATACCAGTAAGCTCTTCGTCCGAGTCAGTATCGTACTCAGATTCCTCTTCCTCTTCCTGTACCTCTTCCTCATCTTCAGAGGGAAGTAGTTCTTCTTCTTGCTCCCTCTGAAGCAACCTCTCCCTAATCTTTCTTCTTCTTTCTTCCTGGGCATCTGCGTCCTCTTCCTCTGCTTCCAACCCTTCCTGCCTCCTGGCCTCCTCTTCAATTGTTGAAACAATCTCAGCTTGCCGAATACGCCTATGGTCAGCTCTAACATCCTCACGATTATCTATCCTGCTCTCAGCCAAACGACGCAGTCTAGGATCATCTTTCCTAACAACGTCAGAATCGTGAGTGGGAAAAACAGCTGCCTTAGACATCTTAAACTCCCCATCTTCGTCGGCATCATCTGCCCACTCGGGAGCTTTTCCAGGCCAATACCTTTTAACCTTAGTTTGCCCAATTTTACCTCTGAGCTTATCCCTTACTGCAATAACAGTATCGCTTACACCTGCTGTTACCGACATTTTAGCGCTTTATACACACCCGGGCATAAAAGAATCAACGTACCAGCAAAAAAACTCTATATCCTTCGCTCTTTCAACTCCTACCAATCAAATTTCTTAATCTTGATTACAAACTGGTAAGAGAAAGAAAAAAGACAAATTTTAGCCCAAAAAATTTGAAAATTTTACGAACAATTAAGAGACTAATGAAAATTAAGCAAAATTCAGAGGGAAATACAGTAAAGCAACATCACCCAAATACATAGATGCACAATACATGAATTCCAAGGAAAAAAAATGGAAATTGAAACAGAAAAACCTGAATTTCAACAGCAAGCAACGCTTAAGCAGTGATAATTTCTGTTGAAGATAATCGATAAACCCTAGTTCGGCGATAATAAAAAATTAAAACCCTAATCCGTAGATTCAGAGAGGAATACAAAACCCTAACAAATTGATGAGATAAAACAGAAGAGCAATGAAAAAATCATAGAAATTACGACGAGAAACAAGAGAACACGATCAAAGAGAAGGAGACATACATGGGAGAACGAGTACGCAGGAAGAGGAGGACGAAGAAGAGGATGTTGCTCCGGTCTCGTGTATGTTTTCAATTTTTTTTGTTGGGCTATATTTTAGAAAACGTCTAAATCGGAAGAAGGCGGTAAAATGGGCCCACGGCTCAAGTCCAAAATTCCAAAATTTGAGCCTGAACTAGACTGTTGTTCGACCCGGCCCAATTTGTTTTATCCGAACACCTCTTGATAGCAAACATCCAATTTTACTCTTTGAGAGCGATATTATGCAATTTGATAACTAGTTTTACTTTCCTTTTTTTTTTAACCAACGATATTATCTACACTAAGGGTTAGAGAAGTGGGTTAAGCCTCACAATAGACTAGCAATAATGTGATTAAAATTTATCTTTGACGAAAATAGAACCAAAGACCTCTAACTTACAAGTAAAGAGAAATATCACTAGACCGTAGTACTAAGTGGCTAGTCTTACCTTAATATATTATTTTAATGTCACTTAATTCTACGCTCTAGTGGTATTCCCTTTCATATGTAAGTGAGATATTTTAAGTTCGAATTTTGAAAACGGCAGCCACTATAGTCTTGTGGTTATCAAGAAATAGACAACGGGAGTAAATTAAAAATGCATTTCATTAGAATTGCAAAGGCACAAAAAGGTAGTTGTAAATTATTTTATTTGAATTGCTTACCGTTCTTAATTTAAATTTGGAATCTCAACTCATAGGAATTGAGCGGTTCAGGCTGGATTCATGATTTTTTTTTTTATTACTAATTAGCTTGATAGGAATTACTTAGAATTATGCTAAATTTTTAGTTCAATTATGTTGAATGAGCTGCGATCTACTGTTCTTGTTATGGAGCAAAAAATAATCAAGAAAAATGTAGAGACGACACGTGGACTTTTGGGTAAAAAAGATAAAATTACCCTTGAAGCACACTGGGACTCCCACACGCAGCAGACAATAGTGGCTCAATCAAGGTCAAAAGTGATCAGAATGGTATTCTTTTAAACCCTCTCATCACTCCTCATCAAATCTTTACCCACAAGGTAAGTCCCAGTTATCCTTTTCAAATTGGGATTAATTACCAAAATTAATTGATTAATTTCCTAATTGATTGTAAGATATTATTTGACATAATATCTGAAAATTATAGCCAAAAATCACCATAAGTGGCCAGTCCCCATTTCTCCAAATAGGGCTGGCCACACCCCTATATATAGCCTTATTCTCTCCAAAAACCTAGGTCCAATTCTCTTCTAAAATTCTCTACTGCTTCAAGATGATTCTCGACTGCCTCAAGAAATCCCTCTCCGACAAGAAGGGAAGGCGCCCAGACGAACTCCTTGGATGTCTATAGGTATTTCGCACAACCAAACAACGAGCCACCGGTGAGACTCATTTCTCTTTTGCATTTGGTTCAGAAGCAATCATTCATCCCAATGTCATCGAGCCAAGTATCATCACTCTACTGCCAAGCATTGAACAGAATAGTAAGGAGATGGCCACAAGCTTAGATCTGGCAGAGGAGAAGAGCAAGCAGACTATCACTCGTATCTCAGCCTACTAACAGTAACTCCTCTTCAACTACAACAAAAAGTCCAAGATCCGACAGTTCCAACCCAGAGAGATAGTCCTAAGAAAATCTTTCATCACTGCCCGCAGAGAAAGCTCCAAAAGATGGATCTCATCTGGGAAGGTCCGTACAAGATTAGCTAAGTAGGCGACAAGGGTAGTTACACCCTCGCCACCATGAACGACAAAGAGATCGAAAAGCAGTGGAACGCCTACAATCTGAGGAAGTACCATGTGTGACCTCCCGCTACATCAAAGCCCGAAGACTCAAGCAGCTTGACGGGCACCACCTTACAAATCGAGGACTATCTAGTTGTTATGCAGTTCCTACCTTATAGCTAAGTTCTCGTTCGTTTCACTCATTTTTCAATGAGGAACTCAAAAGTAATCTACAACTTGGCTTGACTGCATGCTTACAACAATTGATCATTCTTGCATTTCAAAAGAAGACTGCATCCTTCTTAGGGACTTATCGTAAGAATTGCACCCCTTTGAGGACCAACCATACTCTCTAGTGTGAGAGAATAAACTAAATGTTCTCTAGTACGAGAGGGTAAACCAATTCCCTGACACCCACATGAGTTTGCTCTCTAATGCAGGAGGATAAACATTACATTTCCAATATCGAGACGTGGATGAGTCGGGCTGCCCTGGTGTAATTAGGTGCACGATGGCTTATGCTGGGATTCCTAGAAGTAGCCACAATGGTATTTTTCAAGGCTTAACTAACTGAAGGATTTTGGATCTCCTGGCCTAATTCGCGGGGAATCGGCTCCAGAGACGGAGGGGACACATTACGCAGTACGCCTTATGGACGGCTGCCCTGGAACCCTAAAGTTGCTACCAAGTACATTAAGGTAGCCTACAGTTTCCAGAAGATTACCTACGGCTTGCCCTTAAAGTAGTAATCCACGTTAAATTTATACAACCGCACGTTTCTGTGAAAGGTTAAACAAGTTAGCACGCATATACGAAGCTTTGTCCATTGCCGACCTGCTACGCAGTCGATGAGCTTCATTTCTGCCAAAGCACGAAACAACCTTCACTAAGTCCTAAAATGTTGTGATACTTGCTACGCAACCTATGGAATTGGAAAGAGCCAAGGTTAACATCCAAGTGGTCACGTGGACTCGTCTGCTTCCGTAAGTAAGATGTCCAGCTGCCAACCCTATGGCTAACAACTTTGCAAAGTTCAACACCAACACCTATGGCTGCATAGGCTATGCGGGCCTGTCTGTTTATGCAAAAAGTAGCACGCCTGCCCCTGGTCTAAAAAGTCTAAGGTTGGGCAAGAACAATAGAAGTGTAGATGAAGAAAAGCGAATGAAGCCAGTTTATTAAATTTTCTAGCAAAATTGATAAACAACTGGTAAAGATAGAAGGAGTTCAAGCAAAGCAAAAAGCCACAAAGAAAGCAAAGAAAATCCTAAAGGCTACCTAGAAGACTACTCTTCAGCAGCTTGGACACTCCATGACTACTCAGTGCTGCACTTCAGCATCGGTATCATCTGGCGCTTCACCCCCGGTTGCTCCAGCCTAGGCATCAGCTTCTTCAACTACTTCATCAATGCCTCAAAAATAAAGGCGAGCAAGTCTTCTAGAGAAATTGAGAAGGGCTCGAAATCTTTACTAGCAAACTCAAAGTCAGACGGCCTCCTAAAGAGATGGTCTACATAACCCAGCTTGTAGAAATCGGCTTGACTCTGAGTAAGCGAAGTCTCGAACCCAGCCTTATCACCATTTAACTGCTCATTCTCCTTGAGCAAACCAGCACGGATGCGCTGCAGTTCTTCCACTTCATTTTTTAGACTGGCTTTAATCTTCAAAGCACCCTGGAGTTCTAACACTTAAAGTTCAAGCCTATCAACGACCTTCTAGAAGTGGATCACTTGGTTGTAAGCAGCGATCAGTTCCTCATCCTTTGCATAAACAGCAAAACGGATTTCAGAGATGGCACGCTCAAGGTCTTGTATCTGAGGTAACACTCGATAGTCTTCAAATCCACGATCTCTTGGAGAGCAGTCTCAAGTTGCAGAGAAGTGAGGGCGGAGATATTAGACCCCCTCAAAGTAGCAAGCTCAGATTCCAACCTCTTGATTTTCTTGGCTGAGAAGTAAGCTTTGGCTGCCATAGTCATTGTCACCTCCTTAGCAACCTTGGTGTCCTCTTGATCAAGAAGCATAGACTCGGCTACTAGCATCGTCGTTTTCTACATCATAGCCAGCGAGCAATTCTTCTGTACTTGATTGTATGCTTCGCAAAGAAACTTGGACCGACAACCCCTTTGACGCTATAAAAAAACTTGGCACACGCATCCATGTCTTCAAGCAAATCTGGTTTCAAAAGCTCACAAATCTCAGCAATTTCCCTACAAGTAGGCTTAATGAATTTCTCATAGCTGCCCAAGCGAGTAGTCTCATCATTTCTAGCAGGCGAATCAGTCTTAGCAGTAAGGGGAGTAGGCCTTAGCGCCACTTTAGCAGCAGAGTCCACCTTATCGCTCTTCATATTAGCAAGCCTTTCCAAAGGTGAAACAGATTTAGCTCATAGCAGATGCCTTGGCATTAGTTTCGGCACTAGAGGCATGACGGAACCTCTATGCTGAGCAATCCTATCGACAATCAAACTAGCCATCTTTGGAATGTCAGGTGTCACTGGCTCAGATCTAACAGCCTCATCTTTCTCATCATTAGAAGAATCAAGTCAATCACAAGCCTGGGGGCAGCCGTTGAACCTTCACGACCAGCGGAGGAAGTCTTCGGCTTTTTCTCAGCCAGCATCTCTTGAGCAACCATGAAAGATCTATTTTTTCCACCTTCATTCACAGTAGGCTCCACGACAGTGATCGAACAAGCCAATATCTCCGCCTTGATCCATTTTATCTCCTCTCTCAAGGGCAGGCCGCCTTTCTCTCTACGAAGAAGACTAAGCAGCCAACACCATTCACGATACTCATAAGGGATACCAAGAACAACATGCACTTCCTTCATGTCCAGAGAAGTCTTGGGAGTTGAGCCAATTCTGAATCTACATAAGCAGAAGAGGACAAACAACGAATCAGAGAGCAGCTGAGAAAAATCATAAAGCAGCCTAGAGATTAAACAGTCTACTTACCGATAATGAAAACCATTGGAACACGCATCTCAGGGGAAGAATCAGACTCTCACTCTCTACTTATCTCCAAAGTTTCCTTGTCCTAAGCCACCGCACCGAGCCAATAACAACGAGCCACCCACGGCAGCTATGCTATGGTTTTCCAGCCACCCTTTCACGCCTTCTCAACCCCATAGCCAAATTTGAAGCCCCACGGCTCCCAAAGATTATGAAGACAAGGAAAATTTTATTTGTTCTTACCTTGGTGCGGTATGAAGACAAAGAAAGCAGCGAAATATGGCCCTTTGCATAAGCAAGTGTAGCAGATTGCTAGGGGAGGAGGAACAAATATCCTCTAGTTTTCTCTCTCCTTTAGGGTAGAATAAATTCCTCCCTGAAGTTGATTTAATCATCTACTTAAGGTAGACTTAAATAGACTTTGGAAGTAATTTATTTCCCTTTCTTAGAATGACCCAATTTCAAATCAAATAGGGAATCTACATCAAAATAGGAAACAATCTTACGTTTCCTAAAGCAAAGGAAGATCTCTACACCTACTACCCTTTTCCTGCAAGCAGCCCAATAGGTGTAGGGCATTTGTGGAGCCAAAAATAATCAAGAAAAATATGGAGGCGACATGTGAACTTTTGGGTGAAAATGATAAAATTACCCTTGAAGCACACCGGGACTCCCACGTGCAAGCAGCGAACAATAACGACTCAATCAAGGTCAAAAGTGATCAAAATGGTATTCTTTTAAACCCTCTCATCACTCCTCATCAAATCTTCACCCACAAGGTAACTCCCAATTATCCTTTTCAAATTAGGATTAATTTCCTAAATTAAGTGATTAATTTCCTAAATTAATTGACATAATATCTTGCAATTAGAGAAAAAAATCACCATAAGTGGCTAGTCTCCATTTCTCCAAATAGGGCCGGCCACACCCCTATACATAGTCTCATTCTCTCCAAAAACCTAAGTCTAATTCTCTTCTAAAATTCTCTAAATTTTTCTAAACACTTTTCCCTCAAATTCTAACTTTGGCATCGGAGATTCTTTGGCCAAAGCCCTCCTCATTCATCGTGGGCACGTGAGGCTCTTCGCCTTGATCTTAGGTGTTAATTGTTTTGCAAGTGCATTTTCGTCCAAGAAGAAGAAGGTAGAAATTTGCATCGACACTTGTTATTTGGTTTTGGTCGAATGAGCTACGACCTATGGCCAACTTTGACCAAAAGCTATTAGGTTGTCAAGAATTTTACTAGTCGTAACTGAGTTCAGTAACATAGCAGCCGATTGCCTTGTTGATTTAGAAAGTGACCTAGAGATGAAGCTTATTATTTTTTGAGTACATCGACATTTTTACACTAAGGGGAGAGGAGTTCGGCTAAGCTACACATTGGACAACTTAATTTTATATCAAATTCACCATCGATGAAGCTTATTGTTAATTTCTCTCATTTGATTCTCTTCATTTTATTTGATATGGCAGTTGAAAATTTGAAGAAGTGTGGGTGTAAAAAAAAAAAGTACGTGAATAACACCACTTTTAGGTAGAAGAGCTGTTAAAACCTTAAGCAACTGGCAGTAGTGGAGTGGTGGCCTTAAATCTCTTATTTAAAGTTTTCAACTGTCACAACTACCTCCCCATCTTTCATCCTTCCCTTTTCGGCAAAGAATAAGATCATTGCACAAGGGATATCACACCATAGCGCATTTTATTATTCAGCTATCTACATTATTGCTGGTCTATTGTGAGGTTAAGCTCATTTCGTTCCTTTAGTGTAGATAATATCGCTTGTTAAAAAAAAGTTATATATATATATATACGTATATTATATGTATGATACAATAAATGGCTGGGATTATATTATTTACCAGAAAAAAAGGAAAAATATATGTATAAATATGTAAACATCATGGTTATATGTATGGATTCGATGTATCACATTTAAAGTTCAACTTGCTCCCCTCACACCTGTTTTATTTTTATATTATGGCAAAAATTGTTAGGTGAGTTTTTTTATGAATGACAATATGACATTCATTTCATTCAATCACTAGCATACACTACAACGAAAAAGGGCTAAGAACACAAAAGATTTGTGCCCTTTGCATTTTCATTCTGCCCAAATGCATAGTTGTGCTTTTTGAACTTCATTGAGCATTAAACTATCTCAAATGTACCCTCTAAACGAAAGGCACATTAGTTGGTGTCTTGCATTTGTGCCCATTGAAACGTTTGTACCAAAATTTGTGTCACTATTTATAAATATCAGTAATCATAATTTTTTTATTAATTTACGTACACACATTTATAATTTTTGTTGACACACCCCGACTGAGAGTGACGCATGCTAGCCATCACGTGAGGGTGACGTAGCCATGTGCACAGTGTGGAAGCATTAATAAGAAGAAGTACGAATAAATAAAAACCGAATTCGAGGAGTGTTAATACACAATCAGAGCTTAGTCGTCTAGGTGCAGTCGAACATAAAAAGTATTTAAATAATTAACACTCGAAGGTGGTCCTACATGGGTGATGTCTGTCAGAATCACTGCTGCAGCCTCAGATGCCACCAACAAAGCTACCTAATACCTGGAGGGGTGCAAAACAAAAGCGTGAGTGGGCAAAAACAAAGTCTTTGAAAAACATTTCAAAAATCACATTTTATAACCCCTCGCCGTAAAACCTGTATACTTTCCCAGAAAATAGGATATACATATACTTATCTCATCTGAAAACATCATCATCAAAATATGTGCCAACGAATCAAATATATGCCACGCCATGCCATTAATTCATCAGGTAAGTGCATCAGGTGAAATAAACTCATCATAGATAATAACATGTCCACCGCGTGATTAGTAGGGCTGGAACTATAGCTCATAGTCAATCTAGCCGAATCCACCACACGTGGTTTATACGACAATGTACCATGCACACAAGTCAAACCCACTCAAGGTGGTCTATACGACAAGACTGGGTGTAATATAGTACGCTATAGTGCTACAATCACGTGAAGACCGTGCGAATGATCGTGGATCACCTACGAGTTGAACCCACTGAAAGTGGTCTATACGATACAACTATGCACCTAACTTGGATCCAAGATGAGCGTATGGTGCAGGAGGTGAACATCACGTGAAAGACTGGCCCTTAACTCTGGGCGGGGGCACTAAAACCGGGGTGCATGTTTATCAGTTATCGAGGCATCTTAACAATCTCGTCAATGTCGTCATTACTCAACTTTTATTTAAACACACAGAGTCTTACCTGAACTTACCTGAGCATCCATAACACCAACAATCACCCGCATACAAATCCATGATGCAGAACCACTCCATGATGCATAACCATTTCATG
>JAOTRO020184303.1:0-10198 GCA_028566515.2 Pyracantha coccinea | reverse complement strand
GCACCAAAACCCTACAAACATTCTCTATATAAATCAAAATATGGCTGATACATTTGCATAGCTTTCACAAACTTGCAACATTCCTTATCTCTCTTGTTCATTTCAAATCCCTAGAAAACTAATCCAAAAGTGAATCAAAACATACGAAAGACACAAAATTTATCAAAAAGTACAGAATGACCTGGGTACGACTAGGTGACTGTATACATGTAATCCCAAAAAAAAAAAGAGAAAAAAAACCAAGAAAATTTCAATATTAAGAGCAAATTACTAGGACACTGTGTAGTAGTAGTAGTAGTAGTAGTAGTAGTACTAATAATAATAATAATAATAATGATGATGAAAACTATCTAAGATTTCTACAAAGCATGAACAGTTTAAACAACTACGTTTTATAAAACTTGACCGTGGTTTCTTCTTGGGTCTTCCGGAGCTCCCCCCTCATGTTGATTGGAAATGTGTGTGCTTCCCCAGAGATAAGGGTGGTCTATATAAAGGTTGTGACCTGTTCTTCACTTTAATAAGGCAGTGTTGGATGAATGCAATCAAGATTAGTGTGATTAATCCATAATTAATCACAAGGGGCAAGATCACTATAGGATAATTATTGATGTTATCTGGATAGTTGATGAGTCGATATTATACTATTTATATTACCTTAATCTTAGTTTATTTTGGTTATTATTTTGGAAGAATTTTGATACTCTAAATTGTATTTTTAATATAGGAATTTCGACTTTCTCTGGGACAAAACGTGATCAAATGGATGAATTTTGGAGTAATTCCAATTGGAAGATGTTCATGAGTCACTTAGCTTGATTGTATCAAAATATCAGATTTTTCCACCAAGCGGTTAATTTCTGGCAATAAAATAAATAAACAGTGCGCGGTACAAGAAAATGACATTTTTGGGCTTAATTGCAATTTTTGGACCCCAAGATGACTTATGATGGGTTCGTGGCATTCTGGAGAAGTGTTCAGCATAGTTCAAACTTTATATCCAACTATTTTGGGTCGATTTTGGGGCAGATATGAGTCTAAAACGTGGTTGTGTATATTTATGGCAGATTCTCTTAGTTAATTTGGGATTATGTTTCCTAGTTTATTTTAATTTATTGGGTTTCCTAATTTTATTCTAAGACCTTTTCTAGGTGGGGTTTTATTTTGTGGTAGTATAAATAAGGCTTTTTAGCCATTAGGACTTTAGGAAGGAACGCACTACTTTAGAGAGCCTTAAACAATTGAAGTTTATTTTCAATGTGTTTTCTTTCCATGTTCTTAATAATATTTTGTTTTATTATTGTTCATAACTAGTTTCTTTTGCTAGGGCAAGGCCGCAAGCCTTAGCATGAATATGTAATCTTTATTCAATTGCTTATGATAGTATGCTTAGCTACGACTAGGATGTTTAGATAAGTAATTGGATGCAATTTGGTCGGAATATCACCGGTGGATTGAGTATTGCTTCTTGTGATTGATAATTGTAATTTCACCAAAGACGAATGTCACGCTCTTAGGGTTTGCATGGTTTTCAAAGGGTTTTCACAAAACTTAGTGAGTCTTGCATGTGCATGTTTGATTTGAATATCACGGACAGATTGCATGCTAGATATACGTTCTTGCTTGAATATCACAAGGAGAATATGCATTAGAAAAACCTAACCTTCTGAGTTGCATGTGTAATTCATAAGTAATTGGTAAAATTACATAAGATTGTTAAGGTGACCCTAGGCTTTTACAATTTGGTTTTCAAAACGTTCCCTTTTGGTTTTTTTATTTTGCTAATTTCTTTAATTGTTTTAATTTTAAATTCGTTTTTAATATTTTAGGTCATAAAATCAACATTTTCCCAAACATTGTTTTAGATAATTAGTTAAGAATTAGTTTAAATATAAATTATTCATTCAGTCTCTATGGAAAACGACCTTACTTGAGCGGTTTATACTACAACTGTCTTGTTCTCTTGCAAGTATTTTTAAGTGTTTTTATCCCTACTTTTGCAGGTGGTAAAAATCCTATCAAGAAATTGACGCCATTGCTGGGGATTGTTTTACATAATTTGAGTTTATCTTATTCTTAGTTAATTATTTTTGTACATAACTTTTTTATTTTATTTTTATTTTGCCAGCAGTGAGGAAATGAGAAAGGCACGGTTGAAGCTAATAGTACCGGGAATGTTTCGTTAAATCCTTTTATATAAAGCTTGTTTGGGTTCCCATCAGCACGTGTGGTCCGTGTGAAAAGGCTAAAGCGCCTTATGTTGTTCCGGTAGGTCACGGGTTGGATACTAGCTCGCTGCACTTTTTTGCTTTCTTTTTCATTGTTTTTCCAGGGCCTCTATTTCTTGCACCATGTCGCCACTTTGAATCCTCCCCAGGTGCATTCTCTTCCTTCTTTTTGTTTATTTTCAGTTTTGTTTTATTTCTTTCCTTTTTTTATATTTTATTTTCTGTTTCTAATTGACTTTTATTTTCCGTTTCTTTCATAATATTAGCTATTGTTTATTTATATTTTTCTTTTTGTCGGCCTAATTTGTTTCAGTTTATTTTTATCTTATTTTTCACAGCTTGAGGACAAAGTGTGATCTAAGCTGGGGGTGGGAAATAAGAATTTTTAGATTTTTAATTTTTGATTCAATAAAAAAATTTCATTGTTTTTGAGTTAATATGCATAGTTTATTTTAAACGTTAGAACAGATGGACATGGTGAAGATTAATCTCACATTATAGTCTTTTCTATTTATCGTTGCTTAGACACTAATTCATGAGTTATACTTTGAAAAATTGCACATTCACACCAACATGGTTTTTTGGAGAGTGAGATTGAAGCACTTGCTTTTCGTCTAAGTGGATTTTAATTTTTGTTCCAAGTAAAGTAAAGTTTAGTTATTGTTATAAATAAAGTAATAATTGTTCCATCCGAGATTTTGCTTAGTAACGGGGCCAGTTTTGCCTGATCACTAGTTATTCTTGCATCAAACGGCAGAGTCTTGGCATAAGGCAGGGTGATTAGTTGGTTTCATAACCTTTTCAGCTCGTGTTAATAAGTCCTAAGGGGTGTTCTACACCTAGTGCCCTAAAGCCTTAGTGGTTTGGGAGTCATTGATCTAAAGCTCGTTACATGGGTTGGATCGAAAGCTTAATGGAACTAACATTGCACAATCACCGTTATTACTAAAAAAGAAATAATAAAAAAGAGAAAATTCAGAAAGAAAAAGAAAAATATATATATCAAGTTAGTAAGTGTGAAGTATTAAATAAAAAGGATGAGTGGTAATAGTTTTAGTCGATTCGCTTTAACTATGTTGGTTCACTTTTACACCAAAAGAAGTTCATTAATTCTTTTCTAATTGATTCTAAATGGCTTAGACTCTGTGGTAGGATTAGTTGGAAGTTTTGAAAAGATGCTCTAATTTTTAACGTTTTCTATGGCTGGCAACTTGAACGTGACAATTTGTCTTAATTAAGTTTTGCTTAAGTTCGTAGTTTGTTAGTTTTTATTTTTATTTTTGAGTTTTGTTTTGCTTGAGGACAAGCAAAAAGCTAAGTTTGGGGTATTTCATGAGTCGATATTATGCTATATATATTACTCTAATCTTAGTTTATTTTGGTTATTATTTTGGAAGAATTTTGGTACTTTAAATTGTATTTTCAATATAGGATTTCCGAATTCCTCAGTGGCAAAACGTGATCATATGGATGAATTTTGGATTAATTCCAATTAGAGGATCTTTGTGAGTCGCTTAGCTTGATTGTATCAAAATATCTGATTTTTCCACCAAGCAATTATTTTTTGGCGCCGAAATAAAGAAGCGGTGTGCGGTGCTGGAAAATGACGTTTTTGAGCTTAATTGATATTTTTGGAGCCAAGATGACCTCCGATGGGTTCGTGGCCTTTTCGAGAAGTGTTCAGCAAATTCCAAACTTTAAATCCAGCTATTTTGGGCCGGTTTTGGAGTATATATGGGTCCAAAACATGGCTGTGCAGATTTATGGCGGATTCTCCTAGTTAATTTGGGATTATGTTTCCTAGTTTATTTTAATTTATTTGGTTTCCTAATTTTATTCTAAGACCTTTTCTAGGTAGGGTTTTATTTTGTAATAGTATAAATAAGGCTTTTTCGCCAATAGGATTTTAGGGAGGAACGCACTACTTTAGAGAGCCTTAGACAATTCAAGTTTATTTTCAAGGTGTTTTCTTTCCATGTTTTTCATACTATTTTGTTTTACGATTGTTTGTAACTAGTTTCTTTTGCTAGGACTCGGCCACGAGCCTTAGCATGAATATTTAATCTTTATTCAATTGCTTATGATACTATGCATGTTTACTTTGAATTATTAATCACTATGCTTAAACTGTCTTTATATCTTAATTCTTAGCTACCATTAGAATGTTTAGATAAGTAATTGGATGCAATTTGGTCAGAATATCACCGGAGGATTGAGTAATTTCACCTAAGGCGAATATCACGCTTTTAGGGGTTGCATGGTTTTTCAAAGGGTTTTCACAAAATTTAATGAGTCTTGCATATTCATATTTGATCTGATTATCACAGATAGGTTGCATGTTAGATATACATTCTTGCTTGAATATCATGAGGAGAATATGCATTAGAAAAACCTAACCTTCAGAGTTGCACGTGTAATTCATAAGTAATTGGTAAAATTACATAGGATTGTTAAGGTGACGGTGGAACCCTAGGCTTCTACAATTTGGTTTTCAAAAGGTTTCCTTTTGGTTTTTTTTATTTTACTAATTTCTTTAACTGTTTTCATTTTAAATTCGTTTTTAATATTTTAGGTCATAAAATCAACATTTTCCAAAACCTTGTTTTAGATAGTTAGTTAAGAATTAGTTTAAATACAAATTATTCACTCAATCTCTGTGGAAAACGACCATGCTTGAGCCATTTATACTACAACTGCCTTGTTTTCTTGCTAGTATTTTTAAGTGTTATTATCCCTACTTTTGCTGGTGATAAAAATCCTATTAAGAAATTTAATACGTTAAGAGGAAACTTTAAGAATGGTTTTTCCGAGAGTATAAGGTTAAAGAGTTCCTCATCATATGTGTTTATCCTAAACATTGTTCATGGGCATTGATTATTTGAGTGGATATCCTAAAATCTGGTAAGACAGGTACACACTATATAGGCACAAAGTTATTGATACAAAGTACAGGGTCAGTCTCAGACCATTAGCCGGGTTGGGTAAGACAATTGTGTAGTGCTTAATGGATATTAATTTCACCTAACGCAAATGACCTAGAGTTGTTGCATGGAGTATTACATGTCAAGCAAGTAACTCTAAATTGCAATTATGCAAATTAATCCTTTGACTTGAGGCATAATGATTGTCATATGGACAGGTTGGTGACTTTGTTATATGTATCATGCCCTAGGTCTATCAAGGTGCTATGTCTAGGTCATCCTCTTATCTGTAGTGGCATGTGAATGTAACAAGGGATTTCTGAATGAAAATAGAATACTCTACGACATGATCAAGGAATTCTTGGAAGGGTACCAAGTGTGATCAATAATAAATTCTTGATAGCGTAACAATAGTATCATGTATGTACAAAAGCTCCCTCCCACCTTTCATTCGTGCTAAGAATATTGTTGAAGTCTCCTATTAGAAACGAAGGTTGGTTAGTTGAGTTATTTATATTGAGCTCAACTAGATAACTGCATAATTGGGCTTGCCTACTTTTCTAGGGGTAAGCATACATAAACATACTTAAATAACTAATATCGAACTTGATATCTTTGACATGACACTGAATAAACCTTGAATTAAATGCAATAACATTAATATTAGTATTTAGGTCATTCCAAAAAGGCACAACCAAGTAGTTTGCGCCCCACTATACGCAAAAAAGGCAATGTTACCACTTGCAAAAAATAGACTTTGAAATCCTCTTCAAACTAGACATCGGTTCAGCTAAGCAAAAAACATATTACTTAATTAAACTACTTAGAAATTTAGATTGTGAAGCAAAATCAGGCCTACCCCAGCCTCTGCAGTTCTAGACAAAGCACCTTATCAATCTACATCTTAAATGTTGTAGCTTGTTCCGACACCTTCGTTACCATATTCTCTTATCATCTTCCTGTTATTCATAAACTACACTAGAACACTAGGTTCACAATCCATTTCCAAGAAAATCTCCTCCTCATCAACATTACCTTTCACCTTATCTTTCTGCTCATATCTAACTACAACACCAGTAACACCTGACCCTTTATCCATAATAGTCCTTCATTTGGAAACCAAATTAGCCTTGGAAACCCATGTTTTGTTTATCTTCAATACGTTATCATAGCTCATTTCATCCCTTCTTGCACTGCCTTTGTATTTGTTGGCATTCTTACTCCTTCTTGGAACGACAGTAGTCCACCCCTTAATGTCCTCCACTGCTTCAGTACGTTCTTTTTCACCCACCTCAAGGATCTCACCTTCTCTTGACACAAAGTTATCAACCAGAGCAGGCTGAGAAAAGAATAGCATTACACCATCATGTAATTTCCTCCTAGCTTCCTCACCAATAGCAATCTTTGAAGGACAAACCAGTGTCTCATCCTCAAAATTCTGCCTACAAGAAAATATCCATTATTATCTTTATCAGCGAGGCACAAATGTCCCTCAACCTATCTTCTTCCATAGTAGAAGTACACCTCAAATAGCTTATCATAACTCAGCAGAACATGGCTATCTTCATCATTGTTGACTACAAGAATTCTCCTAAAAGGTAACCTGATTTCAACCTTCGGTATGATTCTAACAAACAACCTATTTAAGCCAGACAGAGAGTTATCATCAACCCTAATAAATGTCCCCACGGGTTGAGTTATCACCTCCAAAATTTCAACATCACTATACCGAATAGGAAACCTAGGGATCTTTGCCCAAACCCTTAAGTTAGATTCATATCCACATCCCTAAAGTGGGTACTCCATCTTTCCAATGAAAGATTTGGCCCCTAAAATACCAGGGTTGATTATCCAAAAGAAACACCAGCTCTTCTTGGTCAATGAACACCATAACTTACCAGTGATGACCAAAGTGGTCAATATAGAAAAGGTTTTTGACCCTAGACCCCTAAGTCTGGCCAAGCTTCCACTTAATAGTTCTAGCATCTCGTTGTTTACCCACTAGCTTACCTATTAACACCCTACTTTTCATGTGCTTAATCATGCCTAAGTAGAGACTAGTGGACACCTTAGTGGCACCACTTTCTGAGGTAAGGTACCCCATGGCACCACTTTCTGAGGTAAGGTACCCCAATCACCCTTGGTAACCATAGAAGGCTGCCTAGGTTGAGACGTAGCAAACTGGTTTGCATGCCAAAGAAGGTATCTTAGGGCAAATGGGAATTCTTGGTTGTCTGGAGAATGAGGCTTCAAGCTGAGAAATGGCAGTCATGGTTGAAGGAATGAAAAGAGTTTCTAAGACAGGCTTAGGGTAAGATGACTAGGTTAATAACCCCCTTAACTTATAAAAACTACTCCACAAGGCACACATCAACAAGAAAAAGGGAAAGGACAAAAGGGGCCGCTGCAGCGGCTAGGATTAGGGTTAGGGTTTCGATTTGGGGAAATGGATTCGGCCAATTCTAAGTGAATTAACTAGTTGGATAATTAGTTTGATAATTTGGTTTTCGATAATGAGGAGTCACGCTTTCAGGTAGCTCTTTCCACATTGGAATGGAAAATTCTTACTGATGACTCTAATTGATAGGTTAAATTGTTTCGTGCTAAGTATTTCATTATTGCAATTTTTTCTTAGCTAAACAAAGAGCACATCTTTCCATTCCTTTAAAATTTATTCTCGATTGTAGAGAAAATGTTTTTAAAGGTGTTCAGTTATTGTTGGGAATGTGAAAGGTATTAATTTCTTGGACAATACTTGAGTACTGACTAGTCATTACCCATATTACTCACTATAATATGTGGCCTAATAACATTATAACACTTGTCTATTTAATATTTTCCCAAACCTTTTACTATGTTCATAACCAAACACCTCATTTCTCCTACCATGACCCCTGCCATGGCAAATTTGCAAACTTAAAGCCCTTCGCCGATCCCATCACAGCTCTCTCCTCCAACCTCATTCCTCCGTCAGAATCCACCCATGTTCCCTCCACCCAGCCTTCTCCCTCATTGCCCTTTCTCTGAAAATCTGACACCTTCGTCTACAAATCCCGACTGAACCAGCACCTGACCCTCGATTTGCCGTAGAGAAGGGCTGGTGTAAATATTCAGGCTATAATTGACGAAAAGCTTTGAGGAAGAAGTATGTGTGTGGTCACGAAGGAGAAAGGAAATGGGGTCTGAGGTCTGTCATGTTGGCAGGAAAGGAGGAAAAAGAAAGGTTGTGTTTGGCCACAGGTTTAAGAGAAAAGTTTGTGTTTGATGACAGTGATTTGAGAAGGTATAAATATGTAGGTGTTGCAATTTTATTTGGCCACATGTTATGGTGAGTAAATTGGGTACTGACTAATCAGTACCCAAGTATTTTCCTAATTTCTTGGCCTTCAATTGGGTTCTAGGTAGTTGATAGACCTCTGATGTCCTTCTTACCGGATTCTGAAAGACAAAGTATTGATTGCTCGCTTATCGTTCAAAGATGTTGAATAGGTGCTTTATTTCTCATATTTGTATGTCAATTATCCCTAGGTTTTGTTTAAGGAATTGATTTTCAAAAGGCCTTTTTACTTTCCTTTCCTTAATTTCAGTGAATCTGCTCGTTTAGGACATTTTTGGTGATAATTCAACTTTTCAGAGGAATTTTGATTCAAGGACAATTGGACAAGCAAGCGAATAGGCTGAGTACAGTAGTGTCCGATTTTCATCCCTATACGAACTGTGTAGCAGTGGAAGAATGGCTAATTGAAGGCTTTCCAGATTTTTTCCTGGTGATGTGCAATAGATGCCTAGATATATAAGATATAGAGCTACAATTTTTCTATTTTTCCAGAATTTTTCAAAAGATAAATTGACCCCAAATCTTGTTTGCGAGACAGATGACGTGCTTCCCAAGCCAAGAAGGATTTTTTCCTAGCTGGTATCATTAAATGTTTAGGAACCTTTTTTTGTTTTAGGAGAGTTTTACCATACCTTTTAAGGGTTTTCTAATATAAATAAGGCACCCTAAGCTCTCTCTGCATATCCCCACATCACCACATCACCATACCATCATATTACACCATTCACCATCCATCACAATTCATGTTAGAGAGCTTAGGGTCGTGGATTGACATGGATTTCGGGTTTTGTCTTTCTTTTATTTTTATTTATATGTTTAATTAAGTTATTTTCTAAGGTTTATGATGAAACCATGACATGAATATTTGCTAAGTACTTTGTTAATTACTATTCGATTATATGGCACGTTACATTCTTAAGCTTTGTACTAAATTTATTCTAGATTTGAATTTTGAATGACAAATCACCTTCAGGAATTTTGCACCTAGATACAGGAGTAAATCTAAAAGGATGACCAATCAATTAGGTTAGTGGAACTAAGATTAGGAAGAGTAGATAAACTAGTGAGGATGGTCAATGTCAAGCTAGTTCTACTTTGTTGACATGATTCTTCTTCACTTAATGGGGTTTTAGGTGATTGTATGCACAAGCAATAGGATATAATTGTCATGTAGAGATACACGAGTTGATGCCTGATCACGGATTAATTTATACTTGAGAAAGAAAAACGTTTAATATTGGCATGGTAATTGGATAATAGTTGGCTATAGGAAAAAGAAATAGGATTGTTGCTGGTGGATTCATAACCTTAGGCTTCATTGTTTCTCAAATCATTCTTGTGTCGTGTGTTTATTTTAATTAATTGTCTTTTACGTTTCTTGTTAATTTTAATTTTAATTAGTTCTTCAATTCAATATATCCTTTGTTTGTTAAATTAAGTCTAGCATGATTAAACGATTAAATTGGTATTAACGTAATCCTGGTGGGATCGACGTCGTATTTGCATATATTACTACAATTTATTTGTGCACTTGCAAGTCTTTTTTTATTTTTTATTTTTTTTAGAGACAGATAAGGCGAGATTAGCTCTTCATCAACAGTCGTGTGGGAAGCACCAACCCTTTCCCAAAGGAGAAAGGACCGTTACACCCAGAAACCCCCTGCACATGCCCCCTCTAATAGATTTTATTAATACCATGAACAAAAAAAAAG
>JAOTRO020184283.1:0-11051 GCA_028566515.2 Pyracantha coccinea | reverse complement strand
ATCAACATTAATCTTAGCAAAAGAAATTGGAGGAGGCAACCATCTATTAGCCAAACCCTCCCTAACAGAAACCCCATCCCGAGCACCTCGAGATGCCTCATCCACATCCCAAAAAGAACTGACCGCAGAATTCAAATCCACCACTAGCCGAAAAGGATTAACAAGAATCTGATTAAAAACAAATTCACATCTAGCCTTCCAAATACACCAACTTATGAAATCAATATAAAAGTGCACCCAAACCTTATATGCAGGGGACTCAAAAGACATAGACATGACAACTTGCAACCACTCCGGCCAGGAAGAGATACTTTCCCGATCAATCCGATAGCTAAGAGCTCATCCAAACCATACAGCTTACACCCAAGGACAAACAAGAAAAAATGCTCAATGGATTCGGCTTGATCACAACAAAGAGGACATACAGGAGAGGAGGAAGAGTGCCTACGAAATAAAGCGGCTTTAGTAGCAAGACCATTATGCAAAGAAAGCCAAAGAAAATGCCGGAGCTTAGGGGGGCCTTTCAACCACCATACTAAGTTCCAAAGCACCTTCGGAATTAATCTCATCTTATATATGTATAAAAACAAGAGTCAGCATATCCAAGAACCAAATAATTATGAGGTAGAATAAGATCACAATCCTAGAAACATTAATGAGCTAAACTTGAACAATGCTTCGAAAACTTCCCAAGACTTGAAAGTAATAAGGGAATATTTAATTGGCTTGTCCATTCAAATGCCTCCTGAAACTAGTTTACCTCATGAAATTGATTTTCTCTCATTTTACCGTCTAAAACTGATATGTTTAACTTTTTTTGTCTCACTTATCCCATTTCGTTAAAGAATTGTTAAATTTAAGAGTATTCTAGACATTTTAATTTTTACATATCTGTTTACCTCTAGCCTACACACTAAATCAATCTCAATTCCATTTTTAGCAACTCTAATTCAAATCCATGAGTTTTGAGCCTTTTTAAAAAAATTATTCAATAAATAAACAATTCCAAGCAAAATCTATATTAACCAAAATAACGGTTATATTTTTGTTTTTTGAGTTATTTCACCAACCCAGCTCACAGCACCAGTGTAGCCAAACATGCATAAACCCAAGAATAAGCCCAGGCTAAGCCACACGAGCCCAAGGACAAATCCAGAGGCCTTTCTCGCGTGACCCATCACTCACCTTCAATGCAGGCCCAACCACACAAGCCTACTTGCACAGGTCTGCGTAGCCAGCTCTTAGCAGGTTAAACCGTTCCAGCGTTCAGACCAATGTGCTAGACTCGACTCTTTCAAGAAAAACGGTTCTAGGACCGATTCAGCCAAATAGCTTGTCGGTTCAGACCAGACCCAATTCAGGTCAGACTAGCTGGTTCACCTGGTGAACCAAAAATTGAACTAGCAACAATTCTAACCCGTTTTCCAGAAAATTTGACTTGTCTAGGCTCAAATTTTATGCCCATTGTCCACTACACTTCCACCACTCGCGAATGTGCCCATCAACTGAGCTCCTGCACTTCGAATAATGATCCAAACCTATCTCGACAGGTCGCAGGCTTGACAAGTGCCCTTGTGCAATTGACCACTTTGTGAGTCAACTCTTTGAGCACATCGCAACGCAGCATATTCTCGAGAGGTATCCTAAAGAAAGATAGGAGCTAGGGGTGGGCACGGGCCGAACTGGGCCCAAAATTGAAGAAACCAAACTAGACACATTGGAAATAAAACATGTTGGTTCCTACGGATCTACGGGTCCAAATGTTTTGTTGCTGAGTTATAATCTCTTTCCTAATATTGTGTTTTGAAAAGATCCAGTAAATGAATGCAAGTTAATCAAAAGAGTTAAACAAAATCTCGCTGGGCGGAAGGTGAATACTCTCTCTAAGGCAGGTAGACTAACTTTTATTAAATCTATATTCTCTCTAAGGCAGGTAGACTAACTTTTATTAAATCTAACTTATCTGATATGTCTAATTATGTTATGTCGTTCTTTAAGTGTCAATACTCGAGTAACTAAGAAATTGAATAAGGAGTGTTAGGGATTTTTCTAGGTGAGGGATAAAAATTGAAGCCTGTTGCTTGGAATAAATGCGAGTTAATCAAAATAATTAAACAAAATCTCGCTAGATGGAAGACGAATACTCTCTCTAAGGCAGGTAGACTAACATTTATTAAATCTAACTCGTCTGGTATGTCTAATCATGTTATGTCGTTCTTTAAGTGTCATACTCAAGTAACTAAGAAATTGAATAAGGAGTGTAAGGATTTCTTTTCGGGGAGGGATGAAAAATTGAAGCATGTTGCTTGGAATAAAGTGTGTACTCCTAAGGTCGGGGGGTGTTTGCATTAGGAGAGTAACAGGTGGTTTCGGTACGGTTACCGTACCAAAACTCTTGTACCAATTACCATACCAAACTTTTGGTATTGCAAATTTGATTACCATACCGTGCCAAACTTTAGGTATTATTGAAGTTTGGTATGCCAAATAGTTCGGTTGACATGGTATGGTAATAGTAATTACCATATTGTTTTGGGCCAAAATCTGAAATTTTTTTTTCATCAACCCAATTCAAGGCCCACTTTTTTCAAATTTATGTCCTTATCTCATATTTTACGTGCACAATCATATAACTCTGTAACTTATTGATACCTTTCGGATGATTTAATCATACTTGAAGCAAGCAGGTAGCAAGTATGGGCAGTAAAAAAACTACTGGCAACGAGCACAGAGTAAAAGCACAGGCAACAACACACCAACACAAATCCCAGCATATTTCATGTAATTGACACTCATTAAATATATATTATTTTATATAAATAATATATATTTACATTTTTCGGTACGGTACGGTAATACATATTATTTATATTTTTCGTACGGTACAGTAATACTGTGGTATGGTATCGAATACCACTACCGTACTAGAAAACTTCGGTTCGGTACATTACTGTGCCATTACCGATTGGCACAAAAAGTTTGGCACAAAATTGGTATCGAACGGTTGGCACAGTAGTTTGGCAAAAAAATTCACCCTTAAGAAAGTTGATCATTTCAATAATGCTTGTTTGGCTAAGCTTGGATGGAAAATTTTAAAAAATAAGAATAATTGGTGGGTTCAAATTGTTAAAAGAAAATATTTAAGAGCGGATAATTTCTTGAGTTGTATGGGTAACAGTACCACTCTCTGGCTTGGAAATGAATTTTACATAGTAGGGATATTATTCAAAAAAGGATGAGAGGATTGTGGGTAATGGCAGGAAATTTTTTTTTCTTTAACCCATCATTGGGTTTTTTCTTACTCTCTATCTCACCTTATTCATGCGGATTGACGTCAACATTTAAATTGGGAAACTAAAGTTAGTAATTTCATTGTTAATAATGGCTGGGATAGAGAGCATCTATCCTAAGTTCTTGAGAGGGATATTTTTAAAAAGATTTGTATGGTTTCTATTTCTCTCCAAAATAAGAATAAGTATTTTATTTGGGATTGATCCTCTAGTGGGGATTTCTCGGTTAAGTCAGCCACTTGGATTAGGTAGTAATAATCAAGAAGTGAAGAGACAAAATTTGCTGAAGAAACTATGGAATTTGATGATTCCGCCAAAGGTAAAGAATTTTCTGTGGCTCTTTATTCACAAAAAAAATTGCAAACTAGAGTTCGTTTAAGTAAATTTGCTCAGCATTGACAAGCTTTGTCCAATATGTGGCATTGATGAGGAAGACCAAAATCATTTGTTTGTAAAATGTCACCTGAATTGGTTCCTTATAAAATGGTGACTTCCGTACACTAGGTTATGGCAGTATCCCAAAACCGGTATTGCACCCATAACATTATATTACTAGTTTGAGATGCTGGTATTAAATTTTACAAATTATCTGAATTGAACTCAGACTCAGCGCTTCATTTGTTGCAAGTAAAGACCATTTTTAAATTCTTGAAAACTAATACTTAGGGGCTTCTCTGTGAAGAGAAACTCCTCCAAACTATGTGGCTGCGTGGATAGTTCGCTCTGTGCTCACCATGTGGCTGCATGGATCCCAAATGTTCCATTCCCTCTATTTTTATAGCAGTTTCGATCGTGATGATTTTGCTTCTGTTCCATGTGGGATTTTGGGAAACAAGCAGCAAGGGCTTTCTTTCATATATTGTACTGGATCTTCGATTAGCCAATCCATTAATAGCAAACTATAACTTTAGCGTAACCCTTTAAAAATTTTAAGGTTCTTATTACAAGCATAAAGAGGTACACTTTAAAGTAACACCAAAGATGGATGGATATCAAGGTTTCCGAGACAGCTAATAGTACTAGCAAGAAGAACTTTACCATTTTTTGATAAGCACTTCTATTATTAGCACATAAAAATTTGTTAAAAGTATGTTTCATAGAAAATCACTTGAAAAGTTCGAAAAGGTGCTTCAGCATAAACACTTTTTAGTGCTTATGGAGAAGGGTTTTTGTGACCAACAAGTATTTGATATAACCATTTTGTTTTTTATTTTTATATCTTGTGATTGTGTTAGAAGGGAAATACATAAGGAAAATGATGGATGAAGAAGAGTGAATGAAGGATGGTGGGAGACATGTGATGAATGTACAAGGAAAGACACGCAAAGTGACAAAATTGAAAACAAAAAATCAAAACTATTTTAATTGTTTTCACTTTTATGATTTTGTTTTCATTCCTTCTTCCTTGGTTCTTTTTTCTCTCACATAGATCTTCTTCATCTATCTCGTTTTCCATATAATCGTCATCATATCTTAAGCATATAAAGTAAAAGCAAAAATTAAATACGAAATGATAACAACATTAGAATTTGATTGTTTAAAACTACTTTTAGCCCTAAAAAAAAAAAAAAACCACCACAAACAAACCATGAATCTCTTCCAAGGCAACATGTTGCTTGTAAAAAATGATTGAGTTTTGCTTGTCATCTTTAAAACCATATTCTTACATAAAACTTTCCAGAACTAAAATGTAGGGTACTCTTGTTCGACAAATCCCTTGAAAAAATTGGCTACTTCCCTTGACTCCCAACGTCATCCCTCTTCTCTGTAAATTGTAACCACCACCACCACCAGTTCACTCAAACTTTGTCTATAAATTAGAACATGAAACCCAAACTCCCTCTCTATTTGTTTTCCACCTCTACTGAAGTTAAGCAATTTATAGTTTAGAAATTGATTTGGAGTTGCAAGCACCCTGTCTTTCTCTTGCTCTATTCTTGGTTTTATTTTTTATGTATTGCCTTGCTTTTTCATACAAAATCTAAACTGACTTTTCTGGGCTTTGACAAAAAATTGGTAATTGTTGATTTGATATTGAAGGTTTGATCTTTTCAGAAAATGCTAAAAATGGTTGAATTTAATTTTGATAAATGATTGGGGGTTTTCGTGTGATTGTATTAGTGGGTTTGATGAATGATTGTATTAATGTGATTGGGGTTTTAGTTTAATTTCAAGTAACATATTGTGATTACTACCTTCGTCTTTTAGGCTTCAAAATCAGGAAGGGTTTTGTTAATTTCAATAACAGTTAAACAAAGGTTTTAATTGAGTTATGGTTTAGTTCAATTTCATTTTTTGGTTTTAGTTTAAAATTTTGGCTTCAATCTCATTAGTTTGATTCTAGTTTGATACATTTGTATAACATAGGTGTTCTATTGAAGAAGGGGGTTTGACCTTTGAATTGGGGTTGTTGTGTTGGTAGTTGTTGCTGAACTGGCAGGTAAAAATCTCAAACTTTTGTTTTCAGTGAACGTAATCATTATCGACGAAGATTTTCCGAGGGCTAAAAAAATATCGTTGTAAGAAGTACATTTTTCGACCATAAAATATTGGTTGTCGGTAACATGTCACGAAACTTAACTTTATTACTAACGCATATAATGTCCTTGAAACATGTCTCAAATTTTGGTGCAAAGACATGGCGTCATTGCATTAATGACAAACAAATTTATTGTTGGAAATATAATGGTTATTACTGTGACAACCCGTCCCTATTTTCCATGTAATTTTCTCCCCGAGAATGTAAAGTGACGGTTATGTTTGGTTGACTTAAGTGACGTGGATGTACATATGCAATTTTTAAATTACTTTCTTGCTGTCGTAATTAAATTGGCTTCGATGTCACAAGTGCGTCAGCGCGAATTAAACTCGTACCTACACTTATCCACCAATTATTTTAGCTAGTAATTTCTCTAGACCAATCAGAAAATATCTACTCTCTCTCCTCTGCCCAATCAGACCGTGCTCTTTCTCTCTCTCCCTCTCTCATTCTCGCATCTTCTTCTTCCTTCTCACACCTGAGACACCCTCATCCTTGAACACTCACTAAATCAATACAGATTTAGTCTGAAACTTCCACCATCGAACTTGTCTTGACTTCACGAACCTGGCCATACCAATTGTTTGGGGTTTTGACGATTTTAACCTGTGGACTCGCAAGCTCCGACTCGGTGGCTTTTGGGTAGACTTGATCGTGGCTGAGTTATGAAGTTTTGAGGCTTGAGGAAACATCTACACAACATTCTAAGGGTCCTAGACTAGATTTGAAGTGAAGTCGGCGTCAGAATAGGTGAGTTTTGAGAGTTGCAATTTTGGCCAGAACTCTCGAAGGATTTTTCAAGCCATTTTCTGTTTGATTTTGGACCTTTAAAGGTACGAACTTGTTCTACTCCTCAAGAGCTTTAGATCCATATAAATTTCATGGATTTTGGTTGATAAATGAGCTAGATATTAAGTTTTGAAAAATTTCCTAGAATCCGACGCGATTTTCCAGAAATCGGCGAACCAGACAGCGGCAAATGATGAAGTTAACCCGAGAAGACAAGGTATATTCCATTAAAGTTAATGGAATATTCTAACGGCGTCAGGTAACGCCGTTACCATTTAACGAAATATTCTGTCTATTCTGACGAAACTCTGAGGCTGTGTATTGATTATCGACAGTTGAATCGGGTAACAATTAAGAACCGCTATCCATTACTTTGTATTGATGATCTTTTCGACCATCTTCGTGGTGCTTGTGACTTCTTGAAGATTGATCTAAGATTAGGGTACTATCAGCTATCAGGAGGAAGGATGTCCCGAAGACAGCATTTTGGACTCGTTATGGTCATTACGAGTTTCTCTTGATGCCATTCGAGTTAACGAATGCTCCGACAACCTTTATGGACCTGATGAATTGAGTATTTCGGCTGTATCTCGACAGGTTCATCATTGTTTTCATCGACAATATTTTGGTATATTCTAAGACTAAGGCGGAGTATGCTAGACATCTAAGTCTAGTCCTCAAGAAGTTAAGGAAAAATCAACTATATGCTAAATTTAGTACATGTCAGTTTTGGTTGGATCAAGTGTCGTTCTTGGGACACGTGATATCAACCCAGGGCATTCTTGTGGACCCTCAAAAAGTAGCTGTCGTGGAGAATTGGGAGTAGCCTCGGACGGTCACAGAAGTGTGAAGTTTTCTTGGTCTTGCGGGCTCTTACCAATGCTTTGTGAAAGATTTATCAGCTATGGCCCTGCCTCTGACCAGGTTGACCAGGAATGGAGTTAAATTTGAGTGAAGTGATGATTGTGAGCGAAGTTTTCAGCAATTGAAGTATTGTCTCACTTATGCACCCATTTTGGCACTTCCTGATGACAGTGGGAACTTCGAGATCTATAATGATGCTTCTTTGAATGGTTTAGGATGTGTATTAATGCATCATGGAAGAGTGATCGCATATGCTTGGTGACAGTTAAAGCCCCACGAAATGAATTATCCTACTCATGATCTCGAGTTAGCAGTTATTGTCTTTGCATTGAAAATCTGGAGGCATTATTTGTACAGGGAAACGTGTCAGATCTTCACCGACCATAAAAGCCTTAAATACATTTTTACGGGGAAACGTGTCAGATCTTAATCTCATGCAGTGGAGATGGGTTGAGTTGCTTAGTGATTATGACTGCACGATTGAGTATCATTCTGGTCATACAAACTCTTTAGCTGATACTCTAAGTAGGAAATTCCAGGGTCGACTCAATACACTTTATACACGCAGTGTTCCACTTTTGACTGAATTGCGATCTACTGAAGTCACATTAGGGGAAGATTACCAGGGAGCTTTACATGCTAATTTTCAAGTTAGACCAATTTTGCTAGATCGTGTACACGAAGCCCAAGCGAATGATCCAGAATCACAAGCTTTGGCACAAGCAATGTCAGAAGGGAAAAGAGGAGACTTAATGGTATGCTTATGCAGGGTGATTGGATGTATGTGCTGGACATAGAAGAATTGAAGAAAGAAATACTTGATGAAGCGCATGTTTCAGCTTATGCAATGCATCTTGGGAGTACCAAGATGTACCATACCATTCGACCATTTTATTATTGGCCTGGTATGAAAATAAAAATAGCAGAGTATGTAAGTTGTTGTGCAGTTTGTCAACAGGTCAAGGCAAAAATGAAGAAATCGTTTGGGTTGCTATAACCTCTTCCCATACCTCGTACGCGAAATGGTTATGATGGTATTTGGGTGATAGTTGACCGACTTACTAAGTCAGCGCATTTCTTGCTTGTTTGGGAGAACTACTCTTTAAATCGATTAGCTAAACTCTTCATTTCGAAGATTGTTAAGTATCATGGTGTTCCAGTTAGTATCATTTCTGATCGGGATCCCAAATTCACTTCAAAATTTTAGGTAGCTTTCCAGGAAGCTCTCGGTACGAATTTGCTTTACAGTATGTTTTATCACCCTTAGACGGATGGACAATCTGAGAGGACTATTCAGACGTTGGAAGATATGTTGAAGTCCTTAGTTTTGCAGTTTGGAGATGCTTGGCATGAGAACTTAGCTTTGATTGAGTTCGTTTATAATAACAGCTATCATTCTAGCATTGGTATGTGACCTTTTGAAGCGCTTTATGGGAAACTATGCCATACCCTACTGTGTTGGTCTGAAGTCGGTGAGAGAGTTTTATGGGAAACCATGTCATCTTTGCTTAGTTACATGAAACTATGCTTTTTCATTGTCTGTCACCAATCCATTTCCCATACTTGGCTGTAGCATGAACAAGTGTCAATCTGTGTTGTGCTATCATTGTGTGACAATAAAGATTTTTTTCTTAAGTATTGCATTGCATGTTTCCGTTCAAATGTACTTGCCTTGTCAAATATTTTTTTTCTATCAAAGTTGTCTTGGAAACTTGGGTATTAAATCTGTTTATTCTGGGTCCTTCTCTGTGAGATTTTCAGTTGGCTATATCTCGAATGGTACTAGGTTTGTAATCGTAGTTTGTCTTCTCCCTTGGTTACAACTTGTTGCACCAATGTAGTTTAGTAATGGTTATGTTCAACATTCTGACTAGTCAATTGTCTTAATCAGAAAAGTAAGGTTCATTAAGGGCATTCCTATCTCTACCAATGGTCGGCAACACTGCTTCTGCCCGTGCTTAGCTATCTCGTCGCTCTACTCAATCTCAGACTGCGATGAATTCCCCAGGAGTTACATCTAATGACCAAGGTCCCATCTTTTTATCCACTCAAGCCACATATTTCTTCTCTACGGTGGCTGCTCGAAAGGTCGTGCCTGAACAACAAATTTTCTGGGATGATCTTCCCTTGGCTAATGCTATCCACTTTGATGACTTAGTTGAATGACACATACTTTATAGGGTAAACTCCCCTCCTCTTAATTTCAATTTGTCTATGGTTCAAGATTTTTACTCTAACATTCCGTCAACTTTTCCTGAGTCTGGTGCTCTTGTTTATGTTTATGGTGTCATGGTTACCTTTGACTCATCTGTCATTTGTAAGGTCCTTGAACTTGACTCGTCCTTTGCCTCTATGTCGTCAAAGTTTAATGTTGCAACTAGTCAGTATGACCTGAGTGCCTACTATCATGAGGCTTATGCTGATTCGTCTATTCCTCTTGTTAAAGGTTAAGTCTCAAAGTCTCGCCCCAAACCCTTCTATAAATTTGGTCTGACTTTATCCGTAGAAATGTTCCAGGTACCTCAAATAATGGTAACCCTACCTTTGAGTCAGCCAGAGTATTATTTGCCATGTTAACTCACTGTGATGTGCCTTTTGGCTTTCTGATTTTCAAGTCCATTGTGTCCAAGTCCAAGCGTGTTGGAACCCACCAGAGAGGGTCCACCATACACCCTTGTCTGATCACTCAGTTATGTGAGCTTGTTGGTGTTCAAAAACATCCTGATGATCTGTGTCCTAAAACCACTAAGGACCTTGACAGAAATATGATGAATCTCAGTAATGTCATGTGTGCCGTAGCTCAGGGTGATCATAACCAGTCTCACCATCAACTATCAATTGCCTCCCAAGATAGGAAAATAACATATCTTCAGTCTGAAATCAACTCTCTTAGAAAACAATTTGTTGATTTTAAGTCTTTGGTTGATCAATCAGCGTCTTCACCATTTGTAGTAACTCATTATTCTCACCATTTCTGAGTCAAACATCTCTGAATCTTTCTTCATTTGTCCCCAAGCCTTCTCTGCGACCTCCAAAGCTTGTCCCTCATCGTCATGTGGATCCTTCATCTGTATCATATCACACCGCTGCTTCCTTCGGCCATTTTAGTGTCATTGCTGCCAAGATGGCTGTTATCTACGTTGCTAAAGGAAATGGAGTGTCCATCAATGTCCACCAGCATTTCTCTTCCACTTCTACTTCGAAGGGCAATCATATCAAGTTTACATATTCCTCTAATGAAGATGAAGAAGGTCTTGGTCATGATCCATGCCCTAGAGATGTTCCTATTAAAGATGCCATTGCTACTAGACCTCTTATCATCTCAGAGGACTCATCACAATCAAATGAGTTCTAAGTTTATGGGGGAGCTCTTGTAAGGTTTTTAGTGAGAGCAAGTTTTATGGGGGAGTTCTATTTTGTTATCTATTAAACAGTGGTTGTTAAAATTGAAACTCCATTTCCTTTTGGTTTTTGTTGTAATTAATCTTGCTAACCCAGTAACAAGACCTAACCGGTGGTAGGGGTGGGGGAGCACCGGTGACGGTGAATCAAAGCTCACCCATTTTAGG
>JAOTRO020184275.1:0-11051 GCA_028566515.2 Pyracantha coccinea | reverse complement strand
AATTTCCGTGGTTTTTATTCAATTTTTATCGATATCGATAATATCCCGATATTTCCATCGAAATTTCCATGTTTTTGAACTACCGATATTTCCGATATCATCGATATTTTAGACCTTAGTCATGAGCAATGGAGAGTAGAGGAATTTCATTTATTGCATTAGCGTGCATGTTATTACTAATCACTTGTTGAATTCAACTTCATAATTTGGTTCCTGATTCAAACCATTCATTTTTCAGTTATTCGATAAGACATGTTATTCATACAATTTTTTTAGGATTTAGGGTTTAGTTATAAGCCCTACCAAATCAAACATTCTAATAAAAAAAATCAATAAAATGTTTGGTAAAAAAGTAATGTCTGATGAAACTACATAATAACAATCAAACTGTAAAATTTTTCAAGAAGGGTGAATTTTGGCGAATAATACTTCAATGAGGACACAAAGCGGAACAATTAATTTCTATCATATTTGTTTACATTATGAATTCAAAGTCAGCCAACATGAAATTTTAGCGTAGTTTCTAAAACCTAGTTAATTAAGAAGCCGTTTGATAATCATTTCATTTTTAAAATTTTTTTTTAGAAAATTGAAAACTTGTTGGTAAATGGAAACTACCTCAATTTTCAATTTGAAAAAAAAAAGGAAGTGGTGAAATGTCACAGCCCGTCCCAAATTACGTTAAGGTACGTAATTATTTAAGGTGAAAGGACATTTACGCCCCTACGTTATTGGTGAAGTTTTGAATCTAGGGATTTTGAAAATAACCCCAGTTTTGTAAATTGTTTTAATAAGGGAACTTTAGTTATTGTTTTAGGGGACTAGGTGACATGGTTGTGTGAGGACCACACAAATCACACCACATCATCATCTCCCTCACTCTCTCCCGTGTACTTTCTCTCTCTCGGACAGTCTCACTCTCTCTCTCCTCTCAAACCGTACGGACCCAAACCCAAAACTCTTGGAATCGTGGCAGATCGAAGAAGAAAATCATACCATTGTGTTCGTGAGGATCATACAAGTTCAGAGATACCATTTTCAGGTAAGGATCCTATCGTTTTCACGTCGAATCTCATACCCCGAGTTTAGCACTGTTCATGCAATTTTTAGAGGTTGGTTTTTAATGGATTTGAAGCTTATATGAAGCTTCTTGAGGTCTTTACGAGGCTAGGAGTGCTTCGATTAAAGGAATTGGACGTCGGGATCATGAGATACGTTGAGTTAGAGTTTTGGTCGGAGTTCGAGGTAAGATTCGTCCTGATTTCATGGTTTTTGAAGCTTTAAACCTATATAACGTGATTGTACTGGTCCTAAGCTTCATTTTGGTACCAATTTCATGAAAAATGGCTTTGAAATGAGTGAGAATAAGAAGTTTGAAGTTTTCGGGATTTTCCGGCGCCGGCGACGGTCGCTGGAAATCTGAGGAAGAAGAATGAGAATATCCCTTTAGGATAACGGAATATTCTAACGGCGTGTGGGAGCATTTAGGTCCCTGCATGGGGCGGCGCGTGAGGGCGCGTGCGGTGTCCAAAAATTATTTAAAAAATATGGGGATGTTTCTGAGATTGTGAAGATCATTTTGGTATATTCAAACACCCCATTTGAGCAATGTATGAGAAATTATTAGCATGAGTTGTTTATGTGCTTTGAATAATGTTTTTATAGTTATTTCTCATATAGGCGAGGCCTATTCGGAGGACAACCATAGCCAGGCTAGACACGGGGGTTACGACCTAGCTACATACCAGTCTGTGGGCATTTGTTTTCCTTATATACCTATATATTGCATGATTTTTCCCAGAAAGTGTTTTAAAAGTGATTTACGAAATGAAATGTCATGCTTTGCGTTTATGAAATCATATGCATCATTCATGCTATATATATTGATTGGTAATCGTGGTATCGACACTATGGCCGCTCAGGTAAGACAGGTAAGCTCTCTATTGCTTTACGTTTGATGTTGAGATGCGTTAATGGCTCATTAACCTGCACCCCGGTGTTAGTGCTCTCGCCCAGAGTTAGGGGCAGTCTTTCACGTGATGTTCACATCCTACACCACATGCTCATCTTGGATCAGAGTTAGGTGCACAGTCTTGTTGTATAGACCACTTTCAGTGGGTTCGACTCGTAGGTGACCGGCGATCTTCCGCACAGTCTTCATAGTGATTGTAGCACTAGAGCATACTATTATACACCCAGTCTTGTCGTATAAACCACTATAGGTGGGTTCGACATGTGTGCATGGTATATTGCCGTATAGACCACGTGAGGTGGGTTCGGCTAGAGATGATTTATGAGCTATAGTTCCAGCCGTGCTGATCACACGGTGGACATGTTATTATCTATGATGAGTTTATTTCACTTGATGCACTTACCTGATGAATTAATGGCATAGCATGGCATATGTTTGATTCGTTGGCATACTTATATATTAAAAGTGATGATTATGAGCCAGAGTTCAGAGATGGAGATATATGCATCCACTGGCATTTGATTACCTGCATGATTTGAGATTTGCATAGTATGGCATATTCATGAAACGATTTCGTATATATATATGATGACGTTAAGCTCAGTTTTGATATAGTATATGTACATACTATTTTCTGGGATTACTTATACAAGTTTTACGGCGAGGTGTTAGAAGTTTTGATAAAGAAAAGGTTTTGAAAAACTTTGTTTCTGACCCACTCAATTTTCTGTTTTTCGCCCTTCCAGGTTCTAGTTAGCAGAGCTTGGTGGCCACGAGGAATTCAACGATGTTCTGACAGAATTCACAAAAGTATTAATCATCTTCTTAGCTTCCGCACTATACAAATGGTTACGTCACTCTCACGTGACGACCAGCACGCCCTCCTTCGGGACATGGTGTGTCAATATACCATTTAGAGCACCTATGTGTGTGTCTTAGTGTCTAACACTTAATGACTTGAGACTAGTCATACTCTTTAACATAACACATACTAACCTTAGAGGATTGTCAATGCCCAATTCACAATCCTCTGGTTGGGAATGTTTTAGGAATGAACGTAAGAGAAAGGTCTCATTGATCTAACTTAATTAAATCACCCATCTCTTAGTGTTGAGTACAATCTAAGTGTTATTGCTTAAACACATGATACAATAAATATTGATTAACAATAAGATTTACCTTTCCATTAAACAAATAAGAGTTTAACATAATAAGTATTCCAAAAGCTACTAGAGTGGCTTTAAGTGCATAGTTCCAACAATCTCTCACTTGCACTCAAAGTCACATTCCCATGTATCTAATACCCATATTTTCCATATAGAGGTTATGTAACGCCCCGACTCGAAATTTTATTTCGGAAAATAATTGCGGTGATAGGCCAAAATTAAACTCTTGTTTAATTAACTACCATTAATCACAATTCTTTATCTAAATTTCCTAATCACTCACAAAATCTATAACCAAAATTTACTTACCAAAAACATAAGATTTAATTTTCCAATAATTCACCATAATTTCTTTTTCTTCCCTCAAATTTCCAACGAAAGATTAATCTCAATTATATAAGGCTGCATCTAACCCTTGTTAGACTACCTACGTACCCTTGATGCGGGATCAAGCCTTTCGTAGTTCACCATTCATTCTTTTATCCATTTCCGAAAATATTCTAGTAATGAAAATATTCAACATTAGCTTTCACAATTGAATCACAACACATGGGTACCAATTACGGATTAAAAATATCAAAATTTGCATGAAAAGGCAACATCGGCCCACTGGCCACGCGCTGCCGCGAGTGGCAGTTTCCGACGAACGGAAACTCAATTTTCTGACTAACTCTAAAAATTACCAAATTTTACAAGCAAGTAGAGTTCAATGAGGGGAACAACTTTTATACCTGGGCCGAAGTCCAATTCGGCCGGGAAACACCTGAAAATAGCCTTGATCCACTGGAAACCCTTGAAATGGGTGTTCTTGATTCGACTCCAAAACAACTCCGACGCCCCAACCAATGCATGGGCTTTGTTCCTGAGGTTGAGGAAAGTCCATTGGTGGTGGTGGTTGATGGAATTTACTTGAGAAATGGCTATACACCGCCATGGAACCCTCTTACCCACCAATGTGATTGATCGTGAAATTGAGTTAATTTTCATAAATTATGGGGTGGAAAAGAAAGGGGAAACGATGGGGAATGTTTTCCAAGTAGTGGCGAGCCTTGAATTACCCGAAAAATGCCATAATCTGCGTCGAATATGTGTACAAAATCGGGTTGGAAACTGGATTATTGGGTCAAAAGATAGGATCTAGTTCCTCTCCTTCTCTACTCCCTCATTTCCCTCATTTCCTCCCCCTGATTGGTCCGTGTCCCTCCCTTTTCTTTTCTTTCTTTTCCATCACATCCGTCAATTTCTCTCATTTCTATTTTTTTTCCTTTCATCCCAGCCACACACGTGGCATATCTCATTGCTCCAGAAAATCTGGAGCCTTCTAGAATGAACCAAAATGTCCTCAAATTTAAACATTAATAACTTCTTCGCTATAGTTCCATTTCACGAATGGTTTTCGCCTACACGCTTGTAGGATCGAGGTTTATCCACATTTAACAAGAAATAATTTAATATGTATGAGTATAAAATATGTCCTCATATAATTAAGTAAAACCAACTAAGGCCATTTTCATCTTTTTCACTTATCGATACATTTTACTACGTAAATTATAATAATTTATGGTAATAAAATTTTAAAATTTCTCAATTAAATTTTTCATAACCATAAATCGATTTATTTTATATTTTCTCCACATATTCATAATTATGAATATCAAACTCATATACTTCAATTTTTCAAGGTATTACAAGTTAGGCTAGACTTGAGACATTGGATTTGTCAATGGATCTGTTACGTTATCTATTGAGGCAACCTTGGGGATGTTACTTTGCCTCGATAGCCTATGTTCTAATGATAGTGAAGCGTTTGTCGAAATGCTTGTTCTTTTGACGAGCCATGAGTTATCTAGCTTGAGTTATCGCCTCACTGTTATTGTAGTTCAAAGTTACTGGTGATGTAATGGTTGCTACCATTCCAAGTTCAGCAATGAGCTTCTTCATCCAGAACGTCGTTTTGCTTGCTTTGGCAGTAGCAACTTATTATGCCTCTGTCGTGGAATCATCAATTACATTTTGTTTCTTGCTCTTCTAGCTAAAAACCTCACCATTCAAAGTGAACACATATCTAGAGTTGGAACTTTTATCGTCGACATCATATTAGAAATCTGTGTCTATATAGCTTTCCACTCTCAACTATGATAATCCTCCATAAATGAGGAACATGTCCTTAGCTTTTCTTAAGTACTTAAGGACAGTCTTGATAGATGCTTAGTGTTCTTCCTCTAAGTTGCCATTCATAAAGGTTGTCTTCATGTTTATTTGCCATATCTCATAATCATGGTATACAACTATTGCAAGCAAAATCTTAATGAACTTAATCATGGCTCCATGATAGAAGGTTTCTTCATGGTCAATCCCTTTTCATTGTCTTTAACCTTTGGCTATTAGTCTAGCCTTCCATGTTCCCATCAACGTCTATCTTTCTCTTAAAGACCCATTTGTTTCCAATAGGTACTATACCTTATTGGGTAGCGATGACATACTACTCGGTACCACTTATGACTTGTGGATGACATATTGCTAGGGGTCACTTATGACCTGTAGAAGCTTTGAAGGTTAGTAATCACTAAGCTTCATTAAAGAGACAATTGAAAAAAAGTTTCAATTCACAATCAATTAGTAAGAGTTCTAAAGGACCACCGGTTTATTAATTACAACCTAATAGATTGTACACCATGTAAGGTAGAGATTGAAGAATACAACATAGTTAAGTGTGTACAAGCAAATGGTTTAATTTTTTTATGGCTATGATTAACTAATAAGTTAATTAACCAAATGAATAAGTTCGTATAAGACATTGAGTTAGTTTTGGGCTTCAAGGCTCAATATGCTTTGATCTGTAAAGCTCATTAAGTTGAGTTGTATGATAACTTAAAACTTAAAGGGCCTAAAGGCCCAATAACTCTAGATGGTCTGCTATAAAGAGAGAGAGAGAGAGAGAGAGAGAGAGAGAGAGAGAGAGAAAGAGAGCCTTAGGATTTTCCTTTTTGTTAGTTCAATACAAGGGAATATAAAGGGAAGTTATAGCTTAGGCTCTTATAGGGTTTGTGAGGGAAAATGAGAAAAATAGAACTCTTTATGATCTCTCTAAGAGACCGGTCACCAAGGAAGGATTCTAGCATCTTCCTCTCATTTGGTCACTCATCTCATCTTCACATCTCTCCTTAGTGTTGAGAAATTAGAGGTTCCCTATTTTGAGAACTTGGAGATGCATATTCCATCTTTTAACTGTTAATTGCTCAATGTATGTTGCTCAATTGATCTTAGTTTAGCTAATTTTATCCTTCAACACTGCCAACCCATTGCAATATCTCTAGATTTGATCATGATTTTTTATGGGAAAATTTCTTTATAAATGAATAAGAATCGATCGAACCAGCTCAAAATTGAGTAGGTCTAGTTTGAATTGATTTTCTCTTAAAATTTTCTGTTTTAGAATCAAATTGAACCTACTCGGTTCGGCTCACGATTTTACGAATGAACAGGTCAAACCAAACTGGGCCACACCTAATTTCATACCCTTGTAATTATTGAACCTTTGATAACCCAATGACATAATAACTTACAAAATTCACCATTTTAATTGTTTCAACTAATTGAAATATTGGTCCAATGAAAAATCATCGTATTTCTACCAAACCAAGTAAACACACGACTGGTATTTAAGTTTTAAGTTGGTACTTTACATGTCATAATATAAGTGCAAGATACAAAATAATATTTGTTTTGTTATTTCCATTAGGGTGAATTACCAATTTAGTCCCTGAATAAAAATTAGGTTTCTAAACTATTTTTTTTATAGAAAAATCAGTCCTTGAATTATAAAAATTTACCAATTACATCCCTAATATTAGATTCGAAGCTACTTTTTCCATCAATTTAACTCACGTTGCATGTGATACACATTAGATGGTAAATTGGTAATTTTTAATAAAGAAAGTGTATGGAGTTAATTTTGAAGGGTAAATTAGATGTTCAATTCACAACCTATATGCAATGTTAAGGGTTAAAAGGCGAGAAAATGACGGCATTATACTCGAAAGTGTGTCAAGTGACTTAAGTTCATGAAAATTTGGATAAAATAACTTTCAATATATAGTATGAGTGAAATTAGCAATTTTTAACGAATTTAGGGACTTATTTTACCCAAAAAATAATTCAGGGATCAAATTTTCACTGAGATTATAGTTCATGGACTAAATCGGCACTTTACCATTTTCATTATCTATATATCCATATATCTTTATGTGACAACCCGTCCTTACTTTTACAATTTTATTAATTTTAAAAGTGTGAATTGATGAAAATGCCCTGGAGGCAAGGTTATTGACTTTCGTTGACCAACGTGTAGTGAGATGTACGAAATATTCTTTGAGCGTATTCTTGAAGTACTTAACGATATGAATGCATAGGCGCAATTGGAATCGAAATCAGAGCTACGGTTAAAGTTTTACAGAGCTACGAATTTGAAAGTATTTTTGAAGAAATCACTATTATAATTATATTATATTATTTTATATTACTAAATTTTTATGCCACATGTGTGTGGCTAAGGTGGGAAAAGAAAGGAATCGGGGATGAGGAGAAAGAATGGAGGAAAGAAGAGAGGGCTGCTGCCCAATCGGGAATAGAAAATAGAGGGGGCTGCTGCCCAATCAAGAAGATAGAGGTGAGGATTGGACCAATAGAAGAATAAAGGAATAAGGGAAACGAAGGAAGAGGAAGGCAGCCAAAACCTTCCCCGACCTGTTTGACCTGCGAGACTGGCTGAATATCCGGGTTCCACATCAATTTCTGATGCCACCTCCGATGTTTCTCTGACGATTCATGGCACGGGACCACTTGGAAACCACTTAGCATCACTCTCTCCTCCATATTCACCCAAAAATCGAAGATATTAGTCTCGATTTCATGAAGAACCGCACGGTGGCACCAAGAGCACCATGAACGGTGATACACCAATCCCGCAACCATCACTTTCAATCACCATCCTCATTTCTAGGGTTTCGGTGGGTTCGTGGCTATTTGAAGCTTAATAGGGACAAATTGGCCTTGGCCACAGGTATAAAACTTGCTCTACTCACTCATTGAGATCTTCAATCTTGTAAATTTTGAGAATTTTTTGAAATAGTTGAATTTTCCAACGAGTTGGGGCGGCCGGCCGCAACATGGCTGCGGCGCTTGGGCCGAGACGCCACCTGCCCTACCAAGACTAATTTGGTTACTCTGATTTCATATGTGACATTCTATTGATGAAATCTTGTCGAAAGACTATAGTTTTGATAAAGACCGACACTTGGATATTAAATGAACCGACGATCCGACTGTTGGATCGTCACCGAACTTTAATATGTTATAGTATGTAATACTTGAGGATATTAGGAACTTACAGAGCAAGAATTCGACATAGGGATCTTCTCGAATTGGATTTGTAAACTCGTAAAATAAAACGTTGACCTCCACTTGAATTTGCAATTGGTGAAGATCCAACCGTTGGATCGTAATGAAACTTTAGTATGATGTTCTAGAAACATAATGTGGATCTTTGGAAGTTACGGATCAGAAATCTAAGATACAGATCTTTCGAATCGAGTTACGTAGGGTTATGGACCCTGCCGTCAACCTTTGACCAACGGTTGACTTTTGGTCAATGGGTTTCAAATCATTCTAGAACGTCCTTGGTGAATGTGTTTTATGTGAATTACGTGTTTTATCAATAAGAATTCTGAGACATGATTTGATCTTTCTTCTAGGTGATGATCATTTGTGATGCCTCGATAATTGTGCAAGAGAGTTGTAGCGCGGACTTCAGGTAAGTAGGTATTTTCCTTTTTATAGTGTGTGTGTGTGTGTGTGTGTGTCTATATATATATTTATTTATATATAAATTTTATAGTTTCCCCAAATGCTTTTGAATTGATTTATGCATTTCATGCCATGATTAAGAAATGTTGCGTTGTTGTGAAATTGTGAAATGCCAAAATGATCCTACGGATGCGCAGGTAAGTTCGAGTAAGTTTATTATGTTGGTTAGAATTATTGCATCAATATGGCATGCTTATATTCATGTAGTGCTCATCATTGCTGCACCCTAGTGTTAATGCTCCTGCCCCGGGCCAGAGTCATTCCTTCACCTGTATGTTCACCTCTCGCACCGCACACTCACCTTGGATCCAAGTAGATGCCAGTCCTGTAGTACAGGTCGTATTAGGCGACTCCGACTTGTAGGTGACCATGATTATCGCTAGTCTTCACGTGATCGTAGCACTAGAGCATATATTATTACACCCAGTCCTGTCGTGCAAGTCGCACTAGAGGACTCCTACTCTTGTGCTAGTATGGATTGATGAGCAATAGGTTCAGTCGTACAAGTCGCATGAGGCGACTCTGACTGATGTGCTAGCATAGGTTGTTGAGCACTTGATTTTATTTATATTATTTTGGAGATTTTGTGATTTTGGGATATCATGCCTTATTTACGTTTTGCAGTCTACGGTAAGTATTTTCATACTATACGTAGTATGTATATTTTGGAAACTATACATGTTTTACGGCGAGGGGTTATAACGTTTTCAAAAGGTTTTTAATTAAAACTTTATTTTCAGGCCCACTCACCCTTGTTTTTCGCCCCTCCAAGTTTAGTAGTTGTGTTCTCGTGTCAACGAGGATTCTTGGCAAATCTTAGGGTAGACGGTTACCTTCGATGGTAAAATCACTTTTGCAACCGCCTCTAAACTTTTGGTGAAAAATTTCCCTGCCAAGGAAAGATGTAGATTTGAGACAAGTTGTAGGCCCTAAAGCAGGGCTACTATATCGGTAGTTGTGCATCATGGGAAATTTGGTCAGCAATTCCACTACCATCTAGTCATTCATTCCAACCTTTTCAAGAATGGAAACCCAAAATAGTTTTGATTCCTTGGCAACATCCGTTAGTATATCATCTATCAAAATTCCTACGAAGTTTACTTTGTCAAAATTTCCAGAAAAGTCTCGTGTGACAATGTGGTCCTAAAACGGTAGCACTCGATAGAAGAACATCTTGGGACAATCACTTTTGGTTCCCGATAGCACTAATTTTTTCAAACGCACTAGTGATCATTTTGGATCTTCAGGAGATCTTCCGTTTAAGCCCGTTCTAAAGTAGATTACTAGCAATTCCTTTTCCGTCTTTGGAATATTATAACTAATACTAGTTTCCCAAATTTCTTTTGGTGATGCACTCGTCATTTCTACGAGCATTGGCACATATGTACGAGTTGTTATACTTACGGTTAGTAGAAATACTTAAAGTAGTAACTATTTTCCCTAGAATTAATGAAACCACCTTAGAGGACTAGTTCATTACTAATCGTCCAAAACCATTCACCCGAGCGGGCTCTGACCTGTAATCAGCCTACGGTGGCGCTACTAATTGACGATATTATCCAATATTTTGGAACTATTAACCAGTATTCAGGTGGTATGATTTCTAATACCAAACACATGTACTAGTATCTGGGATTGATACCCTTATGCCTGAACCCTGGTTCACAGTTTCAGAGTAGCAAATAATATCAGAATATCATATGTACGTTAATTAGCAACACGACTAATAGACCGATTAACAGTGACAACTTGATCTGAAGAAACTTAGGAGCAAACTTTGTATTAGGATAGTAAACTCATGGTTGTTTTTAACTTATCACCTATCTAGGTAAACAAAATCTCCTTGACTAGCCACATTTTCGACCACTTCCACAGATAGATAGTAGAATTGAAACACGAGTTAATTCTCCGTTGTAAAAGCAGTTTGAGTATCGAAAAAGTTATGGAGACCTAGTAGCACGTGGCGTATTATAAGGAAGTAGTGTGATACGTTTTAAGGATGTATACCTTTGGCGTTAATCCTCAAAAGTTTACCTGGGATATCACCC
>JAOTRO020184264.1:0-11051 GCA_028566515.2 Pyracantha coccinea | reverse complement strand
GCCGAGCTCGGCCGTCGAGTTGGCACGCCCCGCACCACACCGAAGGACGTAGTTAGCTTATTAGTTACTCGGCCTGCACGCCACGTAGGCTTAGTAGTTTTTAGGATCAACAATACCATTAGTGGGAAAACCCCGCACCTAGTGATATGGGGTTACGTTGAGAACAATATTAGTAAATAATAAATATGTTAGTGGTGGAACATGCTACTTTTAAATTTTTATCATATGCTCATATACGTCAACAATAAGGTTGCAAGAAAATTTAGATTTTTCTCCCCAAATATCGGAATAATTAAGATTTGAACTTACATGAGAAGCAATGACGAACGGAAGGAAATCTAATAGAGCTTTAAGCAATCTTCTTGTTCCATTATCTACGTTAGCACGCCGAACAAGCCACCAGTAGAGTAAATAAGCCCTCAGTATATATTGGAATGGAATTGTTGAAATAAGCGTTAAAGTATCCACGTTTGTATAGTATCCCATTAACACTATTGCCTGGAGACATTTCAACCAACAGTTAAATTGGGTTATTGGCTAACCAATATTGTTATTAAATCATTAATTTACATAATAATCAATCTAATGTGTGTCAAACTTATAAGCAGGGTTTATAAATAATTAATTGCATGAGGAGATTGAGTCTCGTCCAAGGCCCACAGGGCAAACCCTACCTAACTGCCATGAGTGGGTAGCAAAGTGACAAATTTGATAGGAATGTACGTAAAAAAATAAATGGCATCGTGGTTTATAAATGGATAATTAGTGTGTTGATGCTAGACAAAAATTACGCTATTTTACATGCAATAAAGTTAAAAGGAGGAGGTGACGTTTAACAAAGAAAAATTATTGGAGAAATTGTAATTCAAGGGTTAATAGATTATTTGTTGTTGTTATCCCGAATTTAGATGTTTTGGACTTTTCAGGATGTTCGGATTAACCCAACTTTCGTTTGATGTGTCAGTTTTGGACGCGGAATTTAGGCGAATTATGCCATTTACCATGTTTAATTTGGATTTTATTATTTAAGTACAATTTTGATATTTCTTTATTTGTTTATTTCCTTTTTTTTTACCTAGATCCTTAGGGTTTTCAGGGTTAAGATTATGACAAGAGGTTTGAAGAGCTGATTTGAACGACAAGTTCGAGCTAGCTGTGGTGAATATAGTATTTTTTTTGGGTTTTTGGTGTTCAATTTGGGCTCATGATACATTTCGAGAAAGAGAACAACGTGACGAATGCAACTCGCTGCTTTATTGTAGCATAAGATGGCTTTTGGCGTTTTAACAACGCTTGAAGTGTCAAAACAGGTTTTTAGTTTTAAGGGTTTTTTTTATAACTTTTGTAATTTTGTAGTTTTAATTACTTTTGCAAAGACTACATAAACAACTTTAGGGTTGTATTTTCATCATCTTATCATATTATTAATCAAAATTCCAAAGTTTTTCTCAATGCTCTGGTATTTCATAAATCTATTTATGGGTGACCGTTTGTGATCTCCTTTATTTATAACTTACGTTGTGTCACACTAGTATAAATAGGTCATCTCTTGGCCTTAGGTTTGTAATCAATCCAACTTTAGAGTTTTCTTTATTTTCTGGGAGATTCCGGATTGCTGATGGAGTTCAGCTTATTTGGTAGTGAATTCAAACGTGGGGATTTTGTTCAATTTCCCTTGACATATATCCCGCTATATCATGTGTAATCACTATATATACATGTCAAATAAAATCTAGGTATGCATGCAGTTAAATGTGAAATTTAATTACTTGCAACATATCACCTTTTCTTAAGCTCTTACCTGTAGATAGGGACAAGCAAGCCAACAGCGAAATATACGGGTATGGTCTAAGAACCGATGATCATCAATAGTTTTTGTGGAGGAAGCCCCTGCAGAAGACTTGGCACTATGTTTGGCGCGAAATCTCTTCGGAGAAACAACAATGTCCACTGCATAAAAGAGATCTCCGATTGATCGAAAAGCCAAAAATGTCCACATCAACCGTTTATCCCAAAAGTAGCAAGTGTCTTTCTCGACGATGACTGGAATATAGAATAACAAGGGATCAACGAAGAGAGAAAATGCGGATGATACTGAAAGGATAATATCCCAGGATGGAAAGAATTTTTTTAGTTCATGAAGTCGTGGCTCAATTGCTGGCCTTTCTGCAGCAGTTCTACTTATCTGTCCTCCCTCTTCGTTGGAAGCTTCCCCCTCCTCTAAAGTACCTAAATCACTGTACGAGACACAATAAGAGGGAGAAGTTGTGGTCAACAACAAGTGTCATCGGTTCCAATCCTTCTCAAAATAAGAGGATTAAGAGGAGAAGTTTTAGTCATGTCTAATTCTCTTCGAATCCTCTCAAATGAAAAATTATTCTCCTGAGGGTTATCCATTCAACGGTTCAGATTTTACGAACAAATCACAAAAGTATGAAATGATTCGAGGAATCAACGGCTCAGATTTCCCTAAAAACCCCGATCAACAGTGATGGAGTCGTCAGTCCGAACTAATTAAATAATAATTTGTGATACACCATCTTTAAAATAAAAATAAAAAAATTAAATAAAAGTGAAAAATTAGTAAATGTAGACATATGACTCCAGATTAATTGACTCTAATCTAACAGTAACCCTCCCTCCCTTCTCAATTATCAACATTCAACTTTCAACCTATAATAATTCTGTCATTTCTCATAATAATTAAAGAAAAAGAAAGAAAACAAGAAATGATCTTAAAGTTAGAGAATTAACCAAACGAACCTTAAGGTTACGATGGAGTCCGCCATAACTCAAGTTCAAATGATTCTGTATCCCCTGCTAACGCAATTAGGAAGCGACCTAGCTTGTTAAATTTTTGGCCGGAAAATTTCCAGAACACTGGTGAGTCACAAAAACAAATCCAAAATTCACGAAAATTCACAACCTATCCTAATTTGAAGGTGTAAAATCCGAATATCACCTTGGTTTGGCCAAAAAGTGGCCGGAAAATCTCGAAGTTGGCTGGAGAAGTCTCGGCTCGAATTTCAAATTTTCGAACCCGCGGTTTGCTCTAAACTGAGCCTAGGGATGCTGGTGGGTCGAATGGTGGCTTAAAACTAGTCCAAATCGACAAGTTTTGGTCGGAAAGTCAGCGGGTTCTCAGGAGTTCTGCAGCGGATTTCTCCTCCGTTGACCTGTGCCAAAACTCGCCATTTTCAACCAACCAAACGGGAAATTTCAACTACTCAATGAGATGCAACGATTCGAGGTGATCAGAAGCTTACCTTAGCCGGAAAACGACGGAAACTCGTCGGAAAGTTCGAGTGCGACTGAGTTCGTGGTTCTCCGGTTTTGGGTCCGAGTTAGGGAACACAGAAGATACGGCTATGTTGGGTTTGAGGAGTAGATTGCGATGGTGGTGGTTTTGAATGCTCGATTGGTCGGACGCGGATTTATCTCTGCGTTGCAGAGAGAAGAGAAAGCAGGACTGAGAGTGAGCGGAATGAGCTTTCCTCCAAAGAAAGATTCCTTAAATAAATAAAGAGGTTTGATATCCACACCCACCCCCATTTTACTTCCTGCATCTTTCTAATTTTCGACTATTGGATCAGATAAATTGAAAAATATCAACGGACAAAAATTGATAAGAGAAGAAGTAATTTAGGATGTGTGAATAGCGCATTCCTAAATAAAAATGCCCCAACCAAAAGACAAATGGGATATTCATATTCTATAAAACTGAACCAGGATCCTCGCCGGATCCATTCCCTGGGATCCTAGGAATCTTGCAATCCTGTCCGTTCATTGTATATCGTGCAGTCAGTTTTTGTTAGGTACTATTTATATTTGAATTTTAAATTTTAAAGTTTAAATGATTTCTGACCATACGATATACGATGAACGGACACAATTGCTGGATCCCTAGGATCCTTAGGGAAAGGATCCGGTGAGGATCCTTTTCCACTTCTAGCTTGCTGCCGCATGTGTTTCTTTTAATTTTTTAATTAAAAGTCCGGAAAAGTATTTTGAATATTTCTACAGACTCGTTATCACATTGAGTACGATGATAAATTAAGTTTATATCATGTGTAAAAGTCCTTCCTCAGTGGAATCAGTCTATGGACTTTTCTATTGTGTATGTCGCTTTACCACATAAAATAAAGTGCTCTTCGTTTTTTATAATTGTCATTCATCACTGCATTTTAATCCTACTCACTACACCTACTCTAGATCTACCTGATTAGCACTTTCAACGCGTAAGAACTTGGATAATTTCAAGCGCGGCGGCGAAACCTCAGTTAGAACTTACACCAGACGCATTCCAGTCAATATTTCAATTAATTTAAATAGTCAGAAACTCGTGCGAATTTTCCTCCCATTGACATTTAATTAGCCTTCATGCAGTTAACGATCACATCATTCGTTATATTTTAGCCATGGTTTCCTCAAGATTAATCAGATTATTCTTCTTTTCGACACAAATTTTGTTACTCGTCATCAACGTTAATTTCACTCAAGCCCTGCTTGGACCTCGTGAAGTTCCAAGAGTCCGCTGTTTTAGCGACAAAGGTAACTACACCACTGGCAGCAACTATCAAATAAACCTCAACAGCATCCTCTTTGACTTACTCTCTTACAACAACGGCTACGGCTTTTGCAATTCCTCCCTTGGCGAAAACATCGACAGGGTTTATACAATCGGGCTCTGTCAAGGACTAATTAAAGAGAACATTTGCGGTAAGTGCCTTACTGACGTTGCAAACGATCTAAGGGAATATTGTCCTAATTGTAAACATATATATATATATATATATATATATATATCCAAGGGATCCATTCAATTAAGTTCTAAACTACATGTGATTCAGTATGTAATATATACGACTAACCCTAGTATTTACCGCAATGAATGCAGTGTCAATATGAACCCTAACGTTAAATTAATATGCATGAATAAGCATGCAAACCTGAACCATCCAGCCATGGTTTGGAAGGAGAAATGTCGTCCCTTCTCTTGTAGCAGAACAAGGTGGTTCTCTAGGTTACAATGGGACAACCTTTATACTGATACGAACACCATATATGTACCGAGAAGAGAGACCAAATCCCAAACACTTTGGTAACTGTCTCATCTCATCATTACGGCAGTTACATGAAGTTATGCACTTAAATTAACTTCCATTTAGTTCAAATAATAATTAAATGTCATTTTTCCCTCCATTATGTTTTAGTTTGTCCGGACCTAAAACCCTTAAAGTCCATCCATTATGCCTAGCTCATTTACTAAGTATTGCTGCAGTTCATAATTTGATGAACTCACATGAATTAAAACTTGTGAATTCACATGATTTCTTACATTCTCCCACATGAGTGAGATCAAATATTCAATATTACTGCAGTTATTTAGTAAATGTGATCACTGAGCTATAACATCCATAAGACTTCATCAGCTAGCCAATATACAATTCTTGCAGAACCTAAGAAAACATAATACCAAAGTAATGTATCAGTTTTCCAAGATGACAAAACAATATCACATAAGGTGAATACTGTCAATGAGGAATGCTTGTTTTGGGGATCAAAGTTAGTATTCCGAGATACTCTCCAACATTTTTGGTCTTTGAGATACTAAGAATAGCTCAACTTAATTAACTTTGCAAAGATTCACATTCGAGTAAACAATATACCCTTTAGTCAGTACTTTGCATTACAAGTGATATTAATCAACTCAGTATTACTCTTTAACACAATACAACATATAAGTAATGAGACACGTTCTCAAATACTTTACTCCCAGATTAATAAAGATCCATTGCTGAATGCAATCCCATTTTCATGACACGCTTGTTGAATGCAGTGACATTGAGAGCTTTTGTCAAAGGGTCTGCCACCATTTCATGAGTACTAATATGCTAAATATCAATGATTCCATCTCGGACTTGATCTTGCACTTTCAAGTAGTTGATATCCATCAGTCTCGAGGCTTCTGATCTCTTATTGTTCTTAGCAAAGAACACTACTGAAGTGTTATCACAGTATATTTTAAGTGGCCTCTCTATAGTACTCCTTACAATCTTCATGTGATATAACAAGTTTTTCAACCAATTTGATTGCCTCATTGCTTCAAAACAGCCTATATACTTCGACTCCATATTTGACATTGCCCTTGTTTGTAGATTCTTGCTTCTCCGAAATTGCACCATTGGCTAGCATGAAAATGTATTCACTGGTTGACATTCTGTCATCCACACATCCTCCAAGATCAGCATCTATGTAGATTAATTCCAAGTTGTCAACATAGATGTAGCACAACACAAATGATTGTGTTCTTTTTTCAAATACTTGAGAACTTTCTTTCCAGCATTCCAATGAGCCACTCTAGGATTCGATTGAAACCTTCCCAAAACACTCAATGCAAATGCCAAATCAAGTCTTGTACATACTTGTGCATACATTACACTGCCAACTAATGATGCATAAGGCTTGTCTTTCATCCCTTGAATATCATGATCTGTGACATGATAGTGTTTTAAAGTAAGCTTACCACCTTTCCCAATTGGCAACTCTCCTTCATTGCAATGCTCCATATTAAACCTTTTCAGTACCTTTTTTAATATATGCTCTATGTGCTTATCCCAAATCCTTTGCGACCTGTCTCTCATGATTTCAATACCCAAAACATATTGAACTTGACCCATATCCTTCAAGTCAAAATTACTAGACAGAAGCTTCTTAGTTTCATTGAACAATTCAACATTGGTACTAGCAAGCAAAATATCATCTACATATAAAACCAAAAAGATGAAATCAAACTTCGCTATTTTCATGTAAATGTAATTGTCAATCTTGTTTTCTATAAAACTAGAAGCAGTTATACTTGATCAAACTTTTTATACCACTATCTTGACGCTTGTTTCAACCCATAAATTGATTTGTTCAACTTACAGACCCAATTCTCCTTCCCCCTTTCAATGAATCTAATTAAGTGGCTACTTCATATAAATGTTCTTATCCAATTCACCATTAAGAAATGCAATTTTTACATACATTTGATGCAATTCAAGATTGAAATGTGCAGTAAATGTCATGATAACTCTAAAAGAGTCTTTGGTAGACACTGATAAAACGTTTCATTATAATCCACTCCTTCTCTTTGAGTGAATCCTTTTGCTACCAATCGAGCCTTATATCTTTCTACATTGCCTTGGGAGTCACGTTTTGTCTTGTAAATTCACTTACAGCAGATGGATTTCAAGTTTTCTGCATTATCAACCAAAGTCCATGATGAGTCGATTTTATATTATATATTTTCCCCTATTTTTGATATATTTTGGTGAGATTTTGACGCTTTGTTATGTATTTTCAATGTAGGACGTGCGAACTTGTTCTAAGCATAAAGTAATCAAACAATGAAGTTTTTAGTGATTCTAATTGGAGTAGGTTCGTGAGTCTGTCAAGAAGATTTATCAAAATTTCATAATTTTATCCCTAAGCATCTGATTGTGGGGAATTCATTTATGCCCAGCGCGCAGTGCTGGCAGATTGGGATACAGAGATTGTTTGTGATTTTGAGGCTGGAAGTTTATGGATTTTGGACTTGGGCTCTTCTTGGGACTTCAAGAGGAGGTTCTAATCTTTAATTTGATTCATTTTGGGCCTGTTTTGGACCCCTAAAGGTCCAGAAATGTGACTATTTCTCTACTGGGCAGATTTTCTGGTCATATTTGGAGTGTGTGTTTAAGTTATCCTTTTATTATTTTGTTTCCTAGTTTCTAGAAAACCTTTTCTAAGAGGGATTTTAATTTGTAGTAGTATAAATAAAAAAATTTAGCCATTAGGGTTCTCTACGTGACATTGAGAGAACTTAGCGAAGCTGTGGCGAATTTTAGACTTTTTACCTACAAGGTGTTTTCCATCATTTTTCTAGTTAATGATATTTTCTTTGCTTTTTATTAGGAGTATGCATAGCTAATTCCTTTTGCTAGGGTGAGGCCATGAGCCTTAGCATGAATATGTGATTTTATTAATTTGCTTATGAATGGATGCATGCTTGCTTTGAATTATTAGTCACCGCGATTATACTATCCAATTATCTTGATGATTTGTGACCATTAAGGTATTTAGACAAGTAATTTGATGCAATATATGTTGGAACATCACCCTAAAATTGAGGAGGGCTTCTTGCGATTAGTAATTGTAAGTTCACTGAAGGCGAACACCACGTTCTTAAGGGTTGCCTGGTTTTCACAAAGCTTAATGAGTCTTGCATGTTTATATTTAATTTGAACATCACAGACGGGTTGCATGTTAGATATACGTTTTCACTTGAACATCACGAGGAAAATATGCATTAGGAAAACCTAACCTTTAAAGCATGTATGTGGAAATTCATAAGTAATTGATAGAATTGCTTAGGATTGTTAATAGCGACGACGGATCCCTAGTGTTTAAACTGTTTTCCAAAACCGTTTTCTTTTGTTTTCTTTACTTTGTTGATTTATTTAATTATTTTTATTTTAAATTCGTTTGTATTATTTTAAATTCCAAAATCAACATTTTCGAAACTTTGTTTCAAATAATTAGGTAAGAATTAGTTTAAATACAAATTATTCATTCAATCATTGTGGAAAACAACCTTGCTTAAGTTGCTATACAATGATAACATTGTACTTTTGCAAATATTTTTAAGTGTTTTTATCCCTATTTTTGCAGGTGGTAAAAATCCTATCAGTAGCTCCCCAAGTTTGCTCTAGCACGGGTTTGCCAGCAACTCGCAATGCACTGCGTGCAGACCCGGTAGATGCTACACTGATGGGCCAAAACCTATAGAAGTTAGGGATTTTGAATCAACGGACTCAGGCCTTGAAATTGATTTAACTAGGGTCATTTGTGGGGTCCATGGGGCCTTGTGTCGCTCAGTGAGAGTCGGATGAACTAGTGGCAGCTGTTTGATGGGTGGCTGCCGAGTCAATGGCTACTATTTGGTTGGAGTCAGACAAACCAGCTGTGGCTGTTGCTACCATGGTTGTTGTTGAACCATGGTTGGGGTCATGGCACACAATGGGCAACGACGGTTGCGGCAGTGACCCTGGCGGTGATTTGGAACCTCAACAAAGTCGCATCAATCCTTTCTCATGGTGAAAGTGGTTCCAATCCCTAGAGAAAGGTGCAGCAGGGCCTGTGATTGACAATATAATCGGATCTACGTTCTTGTTTCTGGCTTTTGTCGCCATGGTCGTTCGATATAAGCAGAGGATGATGAACGATGAATGAAGAACACCTAAGAAATATTTTGGGATTTACTTTCTTCGCTCATATCTCTAAGCACGAGTTAAGTGTTTTTCAGATCTCTTTATGAAAGCACCTATTTGTTGATGCAAATTTCGTGTAAGTTTCAGTTGACGAAACTCAACCTACAAAACAAGAAACACTGTTAGCCTAATTGTTGGTCACCCAAGAAAAGGAGGGAGGGTGTCCGCCAAAGGACATATGATGCCTAAGTCACAAAAGTAGTTTGAGAGAAATTGAACAAAGAGAATTATGAGTAGCAAGTGACGATTATCTTTTTTTTTTGTTTTACTTGGCTATTTATAAACCTAAACCCTTGTAGGTAGTTGGGAAGGGAACCATAATAGGCGAACCTTAGGCCATCTCTAACTGAAAGGGCTAAACATAGCTTGTCTAGAATTATAGCCTACAAAAAGTTATTTTTAAATGAACAGTGTCAGTCCATACTCATAAACCATCTCAAACTGAAAGGGCTAAACATAGCCCCCTCAATAATTTATTAGTTTTAAGTTTTTTCTTCAAATTTATTGGTTAATTTAATTAACTTACCTTTGGATGTTTTCAACTATAGTCGTTGAGTTTGAATCAATTTACAATAGAGGAGCTAGCCCCCCATAAGGGGCTAAAAAGGGGCTACATTTGGCCAGCCGCCCACTTGGCCAAATAATGGCCTGGTGGGATCCATAGAATTATAGCCCAACCATCGATTGGAGATGAGTTTTTAGGTAAATCAGGTCATTTTTTTAGCTTTTGGACCTTTAGCCCTTTTCCATTGGAGATGGGGCCTTACTATTCTGCTAATGATAGTGTAAACTGGCCTCCGCAATCCTGCATACTAGTAGTTCTAGGTAGGAGCGCAGGCGTGCCGGACACCCAAACAAAAGACTCCGAAGAGTCAGCCTCCTTCCATGATTGAGTCGGTCATGGCCCAGTGGGAAGACATAGCATGAGCTCGAAGCACCTTTTATATGTTAATTAGCCCAAAGGCCTAATACCCACAAGACAAACAGGTCCAATGGTCCCTCATAGAAGGCAGACAGATGCCACATTCCCTAGGGTGGCATGTGGTCTGGTTACGACATCAGGGGTAAATCATAGCGAGCATGAAGTCCATGTGCCATTTTTCTATTAGATGTGGTTAATTTATGTGTCCATTATACTCGTCAACAATATATAAATAGGTTTGCAGTCAAACCTACTGCATTCATTCCATTTTGTTGGATCAGGTGAGTAATAATTAAACTTTAATTAGCCAACAAAGTGCATATAAGAAAAAACATTTTTAACAAAAGTAAAAGGAAGCTTTTCATGCACTCTACAGTTTGATTTCAATGGACCTTTAAAGCTTGGTTCTTTGGCAAAACATTCGTACAATAACAAGAGTAGTGGTGCGCTTACCTCTTAAGCTATACCTTGATTTTTATCAAGGTTGAACACCTTAGTAAAAGGCCTTCTAACTTCCTTGACCTTTAGCTCCTAGCTCGTGAGAGTTAGTCGAAATTTAGATCTCCTTTTACACTAAATGTTTGGTGTCTCTATTCAAGTGTGTTAGAAAGAGTGATGTGTCTTTAGAATAAGAATCAGTGGCTAGATCACTCTTGTTCTTGGAAGGGAGGTGGACGGCTAGCTAGGGTGGTGCTCTCTCTCTCTCTCTCTCTCTCTCTCTCTCTCTATTTTACAAAGAACTCTAGGAAGTTCTGCCACTTAGACTACGGTCTAGTAGTATTCCTCTTCACTTGTAAGTGAGAGGTAGAGAATTTGAACCACATTATTGCTGACTC
>JAOTRO020184254.1:0-11052 GCA_028566515.2 Pyracantha coccinea | reverse complement strand
TGTATGAACAGATTGTTAAAGAAAATGAAGAGCCAGTGGAGTTTCTTGAATTATTGAGCCGGTTGTAGTGCCAGTGCAATTAGGGGAGATTCTTTATGGTCATGTTGCCCAAATCAATTTTCAGTTTCTCCAGCTGACTTAATTTGCAGTCCAACATTTTCCAGGCATCAGGATAAACTCCAGCGGCTAAAACATTAAGGTAATGAAGTAGTTGGTAACCATTATTAAATTGATTCCTTCATATCTAAAGACATGCTAGTCAACTATTTTTTTGGTACTGCGATTGGGATAGTAGCTTCGTCCTGGAGGCTTTGGGTGGCATGTCACTAGTGAACCAACCATCTTAGTATGATCTGTTTTGCTGCACTAAATACAAGGTTTTACTAAATGGCGCATGCAATTTCACTTGATTTTATTCCATCTCCTGCATTTAGACATGTTTATACGTATGCATCTTTTCTGTTTGAAGTTGCTGAATCACTTACTAAATGTACAGAAACCTTATTTGCAAGTAGGGCAGCTGCAGTAGTTGTCCCTTGAAGAGTCTATTAATGCCCATTTCTTGAAAAATCTCCCTTGAGGGGTGAACTTTGATTGGATGCTAGCTTCTGCTACTGCAAGTAAATCAATCAAAACGAAAACAAAACTAAAGGAAGATTTATGCATGGTTGGCGTAAACACTCTGTGCATATGCCTGTCCCTTATGTATTCTGATGTCCATTTTAATCCTAATAGTTTTAAAAGTTGCCATAAAACAACGGTGAAATGCAGACATGTGATAAAGGCTCCATTTTAAAGCACTTTGTGATATATTCTTGATGCCATTTTCTGTCGATCCAAGGGAAGATGAAGTTTTCACAAAACAAGGGTTTTGCGTAGCTAGGTCCGTAGGAATTCCATTTAAGGACTGTTCATTGTTGTTTACGTTTACAAGTGTGTTCTTTTCTGGGTGTTTTTGTAATCCTGACATGGTGTGTTTTGTACTATGCTGTGCAGTAGGCCGCCCTCTCAACTCTTAACTGCCTCGTTGCTAATCTTTACTGGTTGTACAGCGCTTTAACGCCCTCCCTGGTAACTCGTAAGATTTTTCTTGTATATTCACTAATACAAGGATCAAATCCTTAATGTCTTTTCTGGAAAACAAGCAATTTATATTAAACGTTCCATTCGAAATGCTCTCTCTCTCTCTCTCTCTCTCTCTCTCTCTCTCTCTCTCCAAAGAAATGGCTGTAAGTTGTAACCATTTGGTTCTATGTGTATGTTCTCGAATAAATTGTAGAGCTAACTTAACTGCTACAAATCGTCATTCCTCGAACAAAATGGAGACTAGGTAGTTGCGGCGGAACGAGGATGCTCATTCCTCACCTTCTAAGCAGCTTAATTAGGAGACCTTAGTGACACGTACAAACACCTTGTTATAAAGGAGACCTGGCTGAACCCTAGGATGTTTGCTGCCGGAGCTTACTCCGGTCGATTTTTTTACCAACGGCAATCCAAAGCCCGAGGAGCCCTAAAGCGATTTCGCCAGGCCACTGAGTGAAACTATGTCCTACTCCTACAAGATGTCATAATAATCACCTTGATGAACGTTCTTTCCTGTTTTTTGTTTGTTTCTTTCATCATAAATTGATGGCTACTTTAGAGTGCGAATAACAGCTCCAACAATTTAATAACGAATGCATACGAGCATTAACAACAATTTAAACGACTGAAACCGTCAAACATTTACTACTTTTACTACTCAATAAATAAATTTGATCAAAGAAAGGGCAACTGTCTAGATATTCTTGTAACTCAAATGCCGGACACATTAATGCTACTGCTATTAGTAGTTGAAGTTGCTCCAGGCATCCTTAATCCAGCCAAGCTCAGTTCTCTGAGCTGAAATTTCAAGGCATCCTTGCTGAAATTTAACCATGGCGTCCTCGCCACCTTTCTTAAGGGTTTTAAACTGGATGTGTATCGTCGGTTTGTTTGCCCGTTTGTCGCAAGTTCACGTCGTTGCATTTAACCCGAAAGAACTCCAAGTTAAGAGGGCCGACTTCCCACGCGATTTTGTGTTTGGAGTGTCTACTGCTGCAGCACAAATGGAAGGATCAGCAGAATCATCAGGAAAAGGACCAAGTGTTTGGGACACGTTTGTTAAGCAATTCCCAGAAAGAATCGTGGACCGGTCGAACATGTCTACTGCGCTCGATTCATACAAGCGATACAAGGACGACGTGAAGCTTCTCAAGGACACTGGAGTTGAGTCCTACAGATTTTCGATCGCCTGGACAAGGATTCTGCCCAAGGGAACCTTAAGTGGCGGAATAAACCAAGAGGGTATCGATCACTATAACAGCCTCATCGATGAATTAATCAAGAACGGCATTACACCCTATGTGACCATATTGCACTTTGACTGGCCCCAAGCGTTGGAAGATAAGTACGGAGGCCCTTTGAACCGTTCGTTTGTGAATGATTTGAAGGATTACAGTGAAATTTGTTTTAAATCATTTGGAGACAGGGTTAAAAATTGGATCACGATCAACGAACCATATGTTGTTGCCTTCATGGGGTATGATGTTGGAATTTCTGCACCAGGCAGGTGTTCTGTAGACTCATTTTTTAAGTGTACGGCTGGTAATTCAGCCACTGAACCTTACATTGTGACCCATAACCTTCTCCTCGCGCATGCCACCGTTGTTAAGCTATACCGAAAGAAGTTCCAAGAAAAACAAGGCGGACAAATTGGAATAAGTCTTGTAGGAGTGTATGTCGAGCCTTTTTCAGACTCGGTGGAAGATAGAGCTGCAGCGAAACGAGGTTTGGACTTCAACCTCGGGTGGTTCATGGAACCATTAGTATACGGACACTATCCGAAGAGTATGAGAGCTTTGGTCAAGGAAAGGTTACCCAAGTTTAGCAAGAAGGAAAAAATATTGTTAAAAGGGGCTTTTGATTTTATAGGCATCAACTATTATACATCAAGATATGGTAAAAACGACGCAGCAAGTCCAAAGAAACCAACATGCTACCACAACGATGCTTTAGCTTCACTGACAGAACAAAGAAATGGAGTCCTAATCGGACCTCAGGCTAATGGGAGTACTTTCATCTACATTTATCCGCAAGGTCTGGAGAAATTGTTGGAGTTCATGAAGGAACAGTATCGAAGTCCGAAGATCTACATTACAGAAAATGGAATTACCGAGCCAAAGGATGATAAACGCGGACTTGGAGAAGCGCTGAAGGATCAACATAGAATCGAAAACACTCTTCGGCATTTGTACTGGATCAATAAGGCAAGAAAGAATGGTGTGAATTTGAAAGGATATTTCTATTGGAGTTTGTTTGATGACTTTGAATGGGGTGATGGCTATACCTCAAGATTCGGGCTTTACTACATCGATTACAAAGACAATCTCAAGCGCATTCCCAAGGACTCCGCTAAGTGGTTCCCTAAATTCTTGAAGGGTGAAGCCTAAAGATACAATAAGTACTATGAACCTCAGTTCCCAGTTCAAGTCTTTTCAATTCTTCTTATCTTTTGCGGTTTGGATTCACTCTCTGTTATGTTTTTGGCTGTTTTCTTCCAATTTCCTTTGTCAATAAAAACAGCAATTTCTTTGGGACTAATTACGGCTCATTTGGTAAGTGCTTTTAAACGACTGAAAGCACTTTTAGAGAAAATGTTTTTAGATTTCAAAAGCACTTTAAGTGCTTTTACATGATTAACTTGCATTTTTATTAATGATTGATTTCAAAAACATTTTCTCTAAAAACGTTTTCAGTCATTTAAAAGTACTTGCAATGGTTTCGAAACTTGTCAGCAAGTTTTGCTTTTGTCCTTGAACTTTTTTTCTTTTCTTTTTCCTATTGTACTCAAACTCTTTCTCGCATTTTGGTTATTTTCATTAACTTCATACATTTTTAAGTCAAGTATAAAAGGTAAAATTGCAAGTGATAGATTGTCCTAATTTAGAGTAGAAATAATACTTCAATTTAAAAACAAATATAAAAGGTACCTTTGGAACTCAATAATCCCACACCTAAAAAACAAAACAAAACAAAAATCGAAGAATTTAAAAAATAATTTGGAAGGTGGATAATTCGACTCCTGTATCCACCCACCCCATTGCGGGAAGAAAATTTTTAGTGTGTTTGAAACACAAAGTAGTATACCACATATCATTATACTATTGGAACATTTTTTTTAATTATTTTTTTTTATCAAGTGTTCCTCCAATTATAAAATAATATGTGATATATCATTTTGTGTTCTAAACACACTTAAAAGTCTCTCTGGAACTTTAAAGAAGTTTGAAATTTTAGGTATTGCTAGTAAGAACGTTGACTTCATCTATTCTCTATCACCTAAGAACTTTATTTATTGTTTAATCTGCAACTCTTTTGGGGCAACTTGCGGGGCACTCTACTTAGGAAATTATGGACCTAACACCACTTTTTATACATTGATAGGTTTACAAATTATTTCTAATAATTACTTTGGCATAGCTCTAAATTTTATTTGGTAGTTGATGCATGTTAAACTGCAAATTGAATCCAACCAAACCGCAACATTAATGAACTGATTACATCAGTTTTAAGCCATTATAATTCGGTTGTGGTCTAGAATTTGAGCAACTCAAAAGTGTAGTTTGTTTATACTTTAGACCCAAAACTGAACTAACCCAATCTGCGCCCTAAGTTTCATGCATACATGTTGAGCAGTTATGGTTAATCGCCCAAATTGGAATAACTCTTGCGGTCGTAGGACAATTTGTTGAGCCTTTTTCAGACTCAGCAGAAGACATAGCTGCATCAAAGAGAAATTTGGACTATGAACCAAACTACTCGACATAAAATTAAAAAAAAAAAAAAGAGAAGCTTTCTAAGGTTCTGTTTGCTGAAGCGACAAAGGAAGTTGTAGATTTTCTTTTCACTCTTCTTTTTTTACCCGTTGGCACTGTCGTTAGGCTCCTCTCGAAGAATGGTATGGTTGGTTGCTTAGGCCAACTCTATGAGAGTGTTGAAAATCTTAGCGACACATGCTTGCAACCCAATCTTAACAAGGACATCTTGCTCAAACCCAAGTCCACAATTGCTGGTGCTAATATCCTTCATTTGCTGACCAACAACGACTCCAGTAATAAACTGTTTTACATTTGTACTGGTTGCAATTACCGTATCTCTGATGCGTCTGGAATAACATGTCCAGGTTGCAAATGTTATAGTATCTCTACTTCGGTGACATATGTTGCTCCGCAGGCACGTACTACTAATGCAGCAACCACCTCGGCTAGTGAGGTAGGGTATGTGAAGGGTGTTGTGACATAAATGATCATGGACAATTTGGAGGTGAAGATTATGTCTACTGTTTCCAGTATTGCTGTGCTTAACAGGTTCAATATTAAGGAAGTCGGTGCTGTTGAAGAGAAGGTGGTTAATCTTGGCATGGAGGAGGTCTCAATTCCTACATATTTCTTTCTTTTTACTTTTCTCGAATCATGATGTCTTATTTTGTTCTTTTGGAAATAATTATATTTGGCTCTTCTAAGTGCTGATAAGTTTAAATACACCCAACATTTTTTTTGTTTGTTTTTTAGGGATTCAAGCTTCTGAAGGCATCGTTGGAGACCAACACTGTTCTTACTAATGTGTTCCTTGGTCAAAAGAAGGCATAAACATTTGAGATTATTGTTGCTTTAGCAATGGTGTTTTTGTGATGTTTTTTTACTTTACTTTAAATATAAAATGAGTGCTTAATTGGATTATTTAAGCTAGAATTTACCTTATCGAAGCGTGAATTTACCTTAGGATGGGTTAAAAATAGGCTAAAAATCCAATTAATGGGCTAAAAATAGGACAATATTTGGAGCAACCCATGGGTTCATCACTCGTGATTAATGACATACCCGAATGTCATGATTGTTGGAAAATATTAGTATTTAGTTTTACTTTAATGTTTGTTTTTCTGGGCTTAGCCTGTTAGCATTAGAGTTTCGGTTTCATATCTATTAGTGCTAGTGTTAGTTTATTATACATAGGATGTTTGTTATTCATTTGAACATAAGTCAGTCAAGATGTAGTCATTTGGTTATAGCCGTCTCGGGGCAAATCTTGTTTAATAAAATGTTCATAGTTATATATGGTTTGTTCCGTTTATTTTCAACTTGGTATTAGAGCAGTTCGATCCTTTGGGGTTAATCTGCTCTTGTCACGTTTGTCTGTTTCTTCTTTGTGTCTTCCCTTATTCATTGTTTGATCTGTCCAGTTTTGTATTCGTCTGTTTCGTTGTTATTCATATGAAAATAAAACAATTTGAATTAGATGATAGTGAGGAAGGCCTGAAGTTTGTATACTGCACTGCACTGAATCCAGAGCCTCAGTCAAACCTGCCTTCAACCTGCTGCTTGTCTACTGACGAAGCCTGATCCGAGAACCACAAACTTAGATCGAGTTCATCTTCGCTGCACCTACTCCGCTACACGCACGGTCTGATGGTAGCCTGGAAATCAGAACCTCCTTCTCACCCCTGTACTCACGATCTCGACCAGCACCAGATTGTTGCTTGCAATCCACCACACCGCTGCATTGTCGCCGCACCATCAAGCTCCGCCTGCAACCCCACCGTCTCGCCACCATCCCACTGAATCAAAACTCGCTCGGACCTTCGCTGCATCTCGTCGGAGAAAGACAACCCGTTCGAAATTGCATCCCCAATCTGCATCTTCCGCCGTCATCGAACCCGCTTGCAACCACACCTAGATCCGTAGCCGTCGTTGCCCCGTGTTGCTGCAATCCGATCCGTTTGCATTGACACCTTGTTCCTGGACTTGCACCATTTTCTGACGAAGCTTGAAACCTAGCTTTCTGCACTTGCGTGTTTTGCAGAGTTTGTCTGGAGAAAACCATTGGAAAGGTATGAAAGAAAAAACAAAAAGAAAAGAACAAAAGAAAAGGAAAGAAAAAAATATTTGCTGTTTGTTTAGAAAGGCCCACACGGAGTGGGTTGCTGCTGCTGATTTGAGGCCCATAAGGGCAAGGAGAAAAACTGCTGTTTGTTTTTCATGCTTGGGTTGAAGTTTTTTGAGGCCCATGCGGATAAGTGTTACGAGTTTGTTTGTCTGTCACTCGAGTGTTTAGATTTGTGACCACTCGAGTGATGGTAGTTCGTTCGTTGCTTTCATTGAGATATGGAAATCTCGTCCGTTTAGTGACGGGTTTTTTCCATACTCTCAACACTAGCAAGTTAAGAATCAAGAACCAATTTGCCAGTTCGCCAGTTTGCAATCAAGAATCAAGTCAAGTCAAGTCAAGTTTGCCAGTTCACCAGTCAAGTCAAGTTCGCAAGTCAAGTCAAGTCAAGTCCAGTCAAGTTTGCCTGCCTGTCTGTCTGCGTTGCGGAGCCTGCCTGCTTGTCTGCGTTGCGGAGCCTGCCTGCTTGTCTGTCTATCCACCTAACGGAGTCAGTCCGCATCTGCTTGTTTGCAAACCCATGTCGTATATCGCCATGAGTTTGACGGGGGGTGTTGGAATACATTAGTATTTTAGGTATTATATTATTTGGGTTTTCTTATAAGTTTAGTATGGGCATAGCCTGTTAGCATTAGGGTTAGAGTTAGTTTATTATAAATATGTTGGTTGTTATTCATTTGAGAATAAGTTAGACACAATTTAGTCTCTTAGGGTTTTGTTGCCGTTTTGGCGTTCTTGTTAGTTTAATAGTATTCCTATTATTTTTGTAGTCTTATTTGTTCCGCACTCTGATATTCAACTTAAAAGTAATATTTCATGAGCTCACTCCCTATTAGTCCAACCTTTATATTTCCAACTTTTGAGCGTGACAAAGAGACATGCAGTATTTACAATATTTGGCGCCAGTCAGTCTAGTATTTCGGTATCTTGAGTCAATACTATCCCAGTCCAATTTCCACACTATCAGAGAGTTAGGACCGTTTCTGATAAATATATGAATATGACTTCTGAGAATTTTTTTATACGTTAATTTATTAAGTAATTTCCTATTTATCCCTCTCTTCCTCTCCATTAATTATTCAAACTGTTTTCATAAAAATTATTGAACATGCGGACTTTGAAGTGCATTGGATCGGTTCAGATTCAAATGGAAATTTCGACTGGATAACGATGTAGAAACTTCAATATGCAGTGCAATTGAGGATTAACTTTCGGGACGTCTCCATGGCAACTACAAGGTTATAAATCCAATTATCAATTACTTGTAGAGTTGGCCAACTATACGCGTTGAAGAATGAAATTTTATGTTCTGAAACTTAACAAAATAAATTGTATTGAGGTATTTTTTAATAAAATCCAACATTTTCGGACTATACAAATGGTTAAGTTATGTCAGTATTGGTGTGCTTAGAATTGAGTTACTTAATCTTGACACTACATGTATAATACATATTACATTAGAATTTCATTTATATATTCCGCATATGTCATCACTTACTGCATTAACATGTTCCTTGCATATTGTTTCTGGTCAGATTATTATATATAAGAAGAATTCTTTTGCAAATAAAGTTATATAATATGCCCACATGTAGCTCACACACATAATATTGTTATATATTTGTATAAAAGGACAAATTTCTCTTGCTTTTTTTTTTCTTGTTAGTTAATATTAAAGTATGTATGTTAGTGATCTAGACACTTTTCGTTAAGTTGATTACATCTTCCTTGAATATGTGATTCAAATTTACAGATATACTCATAATATTATATTGTAGACTGTTGGGAGATTATCTATAGAAACAAGCATGGCAAAAGTTTGCTACCTAAATCAGATCAAGTTCACACCAATTAAGGAATTTCAATCTGATCCAATCTTACTGTGCAGGTCTAGTAACGCTTCATTAGGAGTCTTGCCCAAATATATTTAACACGTTTCTTTTGTTTGGAAAAGTTGGACCAAAATTGTTTCCAATTGCACCAACTATTGAGCTACCATCCTCATCAACATTCTAGAAATTAAGTTTTGACTTGACTTGCGTGGGAAAACTTGTTAAAACATAACATCAATATTAGGGAAATGCTAAGGGTCATTATTAAATGATCATAGAGAAAATTAGAATGCCGGCCCACTCCGTTTTAACAATTTTTTTTATTAAACATTTGTGTCTTTTAAAGATTTGATTAAGACACTTTGACTAGTGGACACCTAATTAATTTTAAATTTATTTTAATTAGTTTCTTTTTGTCTAAATGAAAAATGTTACATGTTGATTTCCCACTTAATCATTTTAGTTAAAAGAGGTTTTTTGGCGTGTCAGAAACTATGCCCCTTTTTAAGGGATGTTGGGTAATTAATGATATTAACTATTAAATCATCAATATTATCTCTTAATTTTTGAAATTTTAACATTTATTTTTCTATAATAAAACTTCATTGATCACGAAAAAAACTTACATCAGCAGAAAAAATGGAGATAGCCAATCCAACATGATGAAAACACCATGGACGCAACATTTATCTTATTGAGTTCTAGTGTGATTGCATAGTTGTGTAGTATGCAATAGAAAACATGTGCTTTTAAAATATTGTAGCACAATATGATTTGCATAAAATTTGTTGACAAAAGGGGTTAGTTGGAATGAGATTAATGTCATCCAGCATGAGATATATAAATGTGAATTTTAAATTGAAACCAATTTTAAATATATTAATTTTAATTTGAATTGTACTTATGCCATGTTGAAATGTACTGATATGACTTGAAATGTACTGATGTCAAATTGAAACATACCAATGCTGATAGGATATGTACCCATGGTAACTTGAAACGTACTAAAATATCGTCTAAAATTGTACTCATACCAAATTGAAACGTACTGATGCTAATATAAAATGTACCCATGCCAACTTAAAATGTACCAACATATCTGTCACGCTCCGAACCCAACATACGTCCAAGATCGACAAGTGACAACATCAAAAGCCATATACTAACATACCCCGCCTCTGGGATATGTGCCAAGCAGATCTCGAGCCTCGAATTGCGTAGTGATTATTTGTATACTTTATGGATGCATCTAACCTCCTCGTTAGACTGCCTACGTACCTTAAACAGGGATCAAGCTATTCTTAGTTTATCATTTCACTACACTCGAATATTCATCACATAAACCGACATGTCTCAATATAATACACAATTCAACGCGTGCAGCATCTCAAGGAACAATTAACGAAGTGCAATAATAATATATAGCCATATTGGTCAACGGTCTATCATAATCATAACAATTACATCCAACAGCATCCAATGATCACACCAAACAATAACATGTGCAATACACTGAAACGCAGGGCTAGAGCGACATAGTTCGGCCGAAGCCCACATCTCTGAAACTGAAATCAAATCCAAGGAACCAAGACATCAAGGGGATTCCGGACTTCTCAACGGAATCCAAACCAAGATATGATTCTGGACCATCACTCAACGGAATCCAAGTGAATACGATTCTGGACCATCACTCAACGGAATCGCGGAGTATAATGCATATAAAACCACTCAATGAAATACAAGCTGGATACGATTTCGGACCATCACTCAACAGAATTGCAGAATATAAAGGATTCCAGACCATCACCCAACAGAATCCGAACCAAGATACGATTTCGGACCATCACTTAATGGAATCGTAGAATATAATGCATAACGAACCACTTAATGAAATCCAAGGCAAGATACGATTTCGGACCATCACTCAACGAAATCGCGGAGTATAAGGGATTCCAGACCATCACTCAACAGAATCCAGAAGGAGCAGGGAACCGGACCTCTTAACGGAACCTTAGTGGATACCCTGTTCCGGATCACTCAACGGAACTGAGTGAAAGGGCAAAGGATACAACAACGGCTCAAAGAAACAATACAAGAACCAAGTACTCAATTTAGAAGGGCTGAACAACACAAAAAGTGAAATAAGGAAACAAGATGTGAAACAAGTGTCGAAGCAACAAACTCCATGACAATGGGTTAATGGTCCACTACTAGCCCTGACATTGCATCACATCAAGCCAATCATACAGTCAAACAA
>JAOTRO020184226.1:0-11054 GCA_028566515.2 Pyracantha coccinea | reverse complement strand
GGAATTAATGTTGGATGCAAAGAACAATGTTACAGTTTCACTATCATATATCCAAATATCGTAAGTTTGGGACTTAACCTAAGGTGTAGTTAGCAAGACCACTTACAAGGTATAAATGTGTTTTTTTTTGGGAAGCAGTTGAAAAACTTGATATCACCTTTGCATTTGTATGTTATCAATGTAAAGATTATTCTTTTGATCAGTTAGATGTCACAGTTTTTATATGTTGGGTGGCTATCCATTAGCAGTATATCACAAAAATAATAACTGAACGTGTTTCAGTTGCCTTATGCATATATTATCTTTCACCCCTCATATGCAACTGAGACATATTGAACCGTATGGGGCTGGTTATATATGTGTTCTCAAGAAAAAAGATTAACTGAAATATTAAAATAGTCCGCATTTCTATCCATATCGAAATTCCAAAGAATGTGTGTTGTATTATTGTCATAGTTTTCTGATGAAGTAGATATCAGAAAGTAAGTATGAGATGATGTGAATAATTAGAGGAAATTAAAGACATCTTTGCAAGTAAGCAAAAATCTGACCATGAGATAATTGGGTTTTCATAAAGAGTTTAGAGAGAGAGAAAGAGGAATAATATCATATTTGACGATGGTAATGGCCGCATCCCAATTGTTTGTATGCTAATATTACTTTAGTCTAAAGAAGGATCCTAAATTGCTTTGGCTGCTGAAGCCAATTCCAAAGAGGGCTATGTCTTCTAGTTGCTCACCCAAGGGATCCAATTTTTTGCATTCTTTTGGGGTTTTTTTTTTATAATTTATTTATGAAATTTGATGACTAATTTTTAAATAATGAGAAATTAGTTCTTCACTGTGAAATGTTCATTTTTCGGTGTTTATGTTAAAACAATGAAATCTTAATCTTCTATCAAATGGGCTGTAATTTCATATGTTTTAATGTAAACTGTTCACTGTTTATGGTTGTAGTGGATTGGTCTGGATTGCAGGATTATTAAGGTCTGGAAAAATTGCAGTCTGAGATGGACCAACTATCTGAGGCCAAACTTGAAGAGAGGTCTTTTATCATAATATGAGGAGAAGATATGCGGGACGAAGAGGTGAGCGAGAGAAACGGTGAGGTTTTATTTTTTGATTTGGATTTTGAAATTGAGTAATTTTCTGCTTTGTGTCTTTTGAGTAGGTGTGGGATTTAGTTTCATACCAGGGGTTGTAATGGGTGGATCAGATGTAAAATTTTCTTTTCGAATTTCAATCCCCTTAAATCTCTTCATTCCAACCAAACATTTGAGGATTTGGTTTTAATTGTTTGTTTGGACTTTGAGCTTTTAACCAATTACTTGGATGCTAGGAAAATTTACATGCTATTTGGATACTAGGAATATTCATGGAACTCAAACAAGATTATTTTCATATTTTTTTAAGAAATGTGGAATTTCGTTTCAGATGGTATTGACTATTTTTCAAAATCCTATAATCTGATCAAAGTTTTGAATTTCTATGAAGATCGATATTAGTTGTTTTTGGTTCAAGAAATTTCATAAATCGGTTTTGGTTCAAGAAGTTCCAACATTCTTTGTTGGTCCTTGAACTTTTCATTAGTATTGAGTATGGTGGTTTTTGAGGCAGGTTTGCATGGAAGATGAAAAGACGATCTCTGTGTCCCTTGAAACTCGGATTACTGGATTATGGTTGTTAAATTGACACGTTCTTAGATTATTGGATTACGGTTATTTACCTTATGTCTGAATTTAGCATGTTTGAGAATTTTGGATCGTTGGAGTGAGAACTTGGTCCTTTGGCATTTGGAGGTATATAATCATACACCTTTTTTTGTTCAGAGCTTAATCAAGGGGACATCCTTATTTAGATTTTCTTCTCTGTGGAAAAGTGAATTAGACCTCAATTTTTTTTTTCAGGGTTCTCTAATTTCTGTGATGTTTGATATGTATTTTATGGTTTGTGTTTTGTGGATTTTAGGAATTTGGATTTGATATAAACTATTTGCACATATTCTGTTGAATTTTTTTGCTATATTGGTTAATCTTGGTCTTTGGTTTTCAAAATATTTTTTTTTGGGTATAAATCTCGGGATTTTGGGGTTTTTACAGTGGTGTGTTTGTGGTGACTCACAGTTCGATCTTAATCTAACGATAGAAGAAAAAAGTACAATAACAAAAGTTAGATTTCTTCCGCCATTGGATTAAGATTGAACGGTGGATTGTGACATTTTTTTTTCAACCATGATTTGTAGGAAAACATACTAATGTTATTTCAGCCAAAATTAATGTCGAGGGCCAAAAGGGTACCTAGATTGCAGTCAATCGAACTTCAGAAAAAAAAAGAAAAAAAAGAAGAGAAACGTAGAGATTTATGTGTGGTTCTTATTGTAGCAAGCCGAGCGATGTGGATCTTAATTGGTTTAATAGTCTAATGGAATAGTTGATGAATTCTGCATTATCTAATCTTTCGACCTTTATATGTATTTTCTTAACATATAGCAAACATTCTAAAATTCCGTTGTTTGAACAGTGACAAATTGGGATTGGTTTTTGAATTCCCCATTCAAAATACATAGCAATTTCAACTACTCTTTGTTAAGCAGCTACATAGCTAATAATTAACTTCTGTTTACTCTCAAACTAAACCTTTCTCAATCCTCAAATACATAGCGATTCAATTAAACACACATTTGATTGCTGCAATCATTGTCAGATATTCCTTGGGAGTAAGCATTGTTCAATTTTAATCGCAAATGGTAGCTGAAATTATCTTATTTATTACCACTGTTGATTTGGATTTGTAATACACAATGTTTAGATCATTTGATCGTTACTTAGTTAAATTTAATACTGGCGGTTTGGTTGTGATCAAATTGATCCAATCTCAAAAAATGTGGCAGGTGAGGTTACACACACACACACACACACACATTCTGTCAAGAATCAGATTTGATTGGCACTGATGAAGATGAACAATAAGAGGGTTTTCTATTCAAATTTACTTTTTGTGATTTTAGGGGTTTTGGTTGCAGCCTCGGATTATACATGTGTATTTAATTTGGTTTTGTTTTCAGTTTCAGGAGACTGATTTTTCGTTTTTTGGGCCTTTTCTTTGCAGCCTAGAAAGCCATCTGTGCTCAAGGTAAACAATTTCAACTTTTTACTTCTAAAGCGTTGCTCTTATTTAGCAGTAGGTATTCCGTTGTATACAATAATATGTTTTGTGTTATGCTAGGAACCCTGTTTCCCCCTTTTGTCTCTTTGTGCACTCAGAAAACAAGCCAAATTCAAGCTTTCTATCTTCAGATCACCAGCAATAATCTCATCAAGGTCCCAGGAGGAATCACGAGGATTCACTGCCGAATTGGTATGTACTTATGCTTTTGCAAAAAGCCCTTTTCTTGCCATTTTTCTGTTTTAGAATTGGGACCAAAATGATTATGAGTGATTTTGAAAAACACTGAGATAGAAAAAATGGCTATCAAGCAAGCAGCCCGTGAGCATTCAAACGTATAATTTTCTGTCAAATGAAATAGTTGGTACCACAAGCTTTTAAGTAGGGAGGGATGTTTGATTATGTATTTAAATTAAGCAAAGAATCTTGCATAAGAAAACGATCCAAGTTGAAGTCAACCAAATATATGGTGCAACAACTGTTAGTTTGATCAGTCTTCATCACACTAATCAAATGAGCCCGAGGTGTTGATTTTCACAGTAACTACTGACTTTTTAGCATGTTCCGGATTATTTTTTAGTGTTAATTACTTTTTACATTTTTGAGGTTCGGAGTGATTTTTAAAGTGTTAATTACTTTTTTGTTAATGTGTATGAAACAATATTTATCATATTCGTCAGCACTTACCAATTTTTTGTATCCAAATGCTGGTTTTATGGTTCCGAGTGCTAAAATCCAACACATGTCTGTAATATTTTTTGTCTGTATGTAAATAAACAACTTTTAGCCTTTTTTATCTGCATTCTACAACTTAAAGATTTAGTTTAAAAGCCTTTTGCAACCTCTCTATTCTCCATGCTGTTAATATTTGATCATGCCATTTCTACATCCTATCAGCATGCTGTTAAGTATAGTTTCCCAGCTGCAATCGTTTTGAATTGGCGTTTAACGAAGCTGTTGTAAGGCTTCTTTTCTTGATGTGTCTCTTTTTTCATTTATTATTCTGTTTTTGATTTCTGATTTACAGATAAATTTTATGTCTAAATTCTCATTTTGCCATGCTGCAGATTTTGTCTTCGTAATCAGATGCTTCGTATTACTGTCTGATTTTGTTCTTCTTCACTTTCAAGAACCACCGCTGTTTATTGAAGGTATATAATCCGTTCAACCATTTAGTATTCAATGTATCAAATATTTTGCGTTGTTAATTTTCTGTTACTTTCGTTGGTACCTCTCTTTTCTTCCTAATTTTTTCCCCTTTTTTTTTCCGCTTCTTTTTCGTTTTTGTTCAACCCATTGTCCTCAGTTTGTAATCTTTCATTGGATAAATTTGATCAACCCATCTATTCTCAAGAGATATCTTTCGTTTTAAACTATTTTAACCACTTTGATCTTAAAAGTGTTTAGTGTTAACCCCAACATATTATTTTCGTTTTCTCCACATTGGAACCAAACTCAATTGGTGGTAAAAACGTATAAAACCTTGAACTACACCATGTATCCTATGTTAGTCAATAAATAATTACAAAAGTAACTTCGTCATGAGCTATAATCATATCCAGCATCGTTCCGTGATTCCTACCAACCTTTAGAACCAAATTTAGCATCAATATGTTTTACCTCTCTATCTCAATTTTAACCACTAACAGTTACAATTTTGTATTAATCGCCATCATCTTTTGCCTACCTTATCATATGTGAAACGATTATAATTACACTCATTGTTATTCATTGGAAACAGTATTTGTGTCACTCCATATCCAATCATTGGTGCAAAATGTTTACAATTTGAATATGTTTCACTTTCCTGCAGCCAAGTTGGAATAATCTAAAAGAATTGCGTCTATTCTCGATGTTCAAGGTATAACATTGATGAATCTCAAGTTTCAATTTTTTTTTCAATTTTTTTTTGCTTTTGCATTTCTAAAAAACCTTTATTCAATAGATACTGACATGCTCACCTACATGATAAAAAAAAACTTCTTTTTTCTCAGTGTTTAAGCATTTATTATTTTTCTTCTTGAACCAGGTCAGCTCACAACTCTGTAACCATCTACGTATACAACTTATCCATTTTTATCATCATGGAATCAATACAGATTTACTCTTATTTTTTGAGATGGGATTCATCTTAAAACACAAGAAAAATTAAATTGATGCCATTGTTCTCTACACAAAAATTTCCATCAACCCAAAAACCTCAGGTAGAAAACAAACGTATTCAGCTCTTTATTTTCTCTGCTTCTCCTTTGTTTTTACCTATTTTTTTATTTTTTCACAGCATTTTCTTCTTCATAATTATGTTTAGCATGCATTTTTTAAAGGAAGTCTTAATAAAAAGGTCCCGGTAATGTTCCCTTTTAACGAAAAACCATTTTTTACTTTTAACTGACACTATTCACTATACCTTCAAAAAGGACTTTTCATTAAAAGAAAAGTTTTTTGGAGACTTTTTATTAGTTTTCCTTTTTTTAAACCTATTAAACCCTGAACGTTTTAACTGTTTTGCTTCATTATTTGACATTCATTTGATTCGAGTTTGTGATTAGCATCAACTTGGTCAGGTTTTCATTGCTTGCAAAACATCTTTAGACTGATACCTTTAAACTGTGATTTTTCAATGAAAAATCGTGGATGCCTTGGCAGTTACCCAATGGATAAATTCATGACATTCTTTTCAATCAAAACACTAAAGGTCCCATACACCTAATAACTGAAGTACATGTGTCGAATATTGATTGGTTAGAATGTAATAAGGAGACATGTATAGGATTGCCACATAGGCAAGTTAGTTAGAAATGTGGTATTATAAAAGCTGTTGTAAAACGTTTGCTATTCATTCAATACAGTTAGCTATCTCTTTTTTGCTGCTTATCTTCTCTCTCTCTCTCTCTCTCTCTAACCTTTCTCTCTCAAGCTTTCTTGAATTCTTCGATCTTCATTTTCTAAGATTTCTTGGAGTTATTTGTTTTTGTTATCATGGTATCAGAACCAGGTTGTGCTTGATATGAAAGATCAGGTATAGGTATGTTCTGTTGAGCATTCATCCCTTGCATTACAGGTGGATGCAACTGATATGAATAATGAGTAGAAAAATTCTGAGGCTGTTGAACAAAACCCTGTGGTTGAGGGATCACTGAAGATTGACCAGGAAATATAGGTGCAAGAGAAGCAGGAGGTCCAGAGGGTTGGTAGGAGTAATTTCCCTTATGATAGAATTCCAGTGCACTATGTCCCATCTTACCACAAATTTGACATTCAGTATTAAAATATGGTGAAGAACTTTAAGCATTTCTGTAAAAACAGTTAGGAGCAGTGTGCCCTCCTCTCTGGCAGATTTGACATTCTGGATGTAAAGTAGTTCTTGACTCAGTGTTTCCTTTCCAACCAATATTGTTTCTGTAATTAGACCCTTTGCCTTTAAATCCTGACCTGTAACCACCATTCACATTTCAGCATATTCAGATGTTGATTGGGCTTCTGATATCAACATAAGGAGGTCAGTCACTGGATATGTAGTCTTTCTTGGTTCTAATCCCATTTCGTGGCAGTCAAAGAATTAGTCTTTTGTGTCTCAAAGCTTAACAGAAGTTGAATATAAAGCTCTAGTTAATTGTGCAACTGATGTGTGTTGGATAAGATCACTAATGAAAGATCTCAATGAGTTCTTACATGCTCCTCCTGATTTGTACTGTGATAATTTCTCAGCATTGTCCCTTAGCACAAACCATGTCTTCCATTCCAGAAGTAAACACCTTGACGCTGATTATCATTTCATTTGAGAACGGGTGCAAAAGAAAGATATCGTGTTCACTATATCTCCACAGATAATAAAGTTGCAGACATTCTTACTAAAGGACTTCACAATCCTGTGTTTGCTAAGCATTGCATCAATCTCAGCCTTGGTCTCCCTAGCTGCGATTAAGGGAGGTAATAACTGAAGTACAGGTGTCGAATATTGATTGGTTAGAATGTAATAAGGAGATATGTAGAGGATTGCCACATAGGCAAGTTGGTTAGAAATGTGGTATTATAAAAGCTGTTGTAAAACGTTTGCTATTCATTCAATACAGTTAGCTATCTCTTTTTCGTTGCTTATCTTCTCTATCTCTCTCTAACTTTTCTCTCTCAAGCTTTCTTGAATTCTTCGATCTTCATTTTCTAAGATTTCTTGGAGTTATTTGTTTCTGTTATCAACACCAATATCTCTTTTATCATTATCAGCAAAACTATTCTTACATTTTGAACCCAAATCATCCAATCCACATTTACTAATGAAACAATTGATTGTTGGCAGTTTGACCCAAGCACCTCTACAAAATACCTATGCATGGACCACTACTCTAATCCGGTCTCAACCGATGAAATTCAAACTATTGTACGTATCACATCATTTTTCCTCCCTCACTATTTATTCAGCTGTTACGTATCCAGCCGTATTGATCCCTGCAAAACAATGTTTACTTCTCTCGGCAACCTCTTAATTTTACAATCTTTCTTTCCTACTGCATTAAAATACAAATGTAAAGAATAAAGCCAATTTAAAAACCTAATATGTATTTATGTGCTTCATTGTTCCGGAAAATTTTTCGTTATGTGAACGAAATAGATGCATACTCTGCCCATTCTGCGAAAATACGGTATACAACAATGTAGCACCATAGCAACTCGAGGGCCGCCTAGCTAGTGAGAACTATTTGTGAGCTGGTTCCACAACCAACATAAACGATTTGATTTATTTTTTAAGTCGCCATTTACAAATTATTTTCCAAAAAATGATTTCAATCTAAGACTTTTTACCCATTTGATTGTCATGATTAAATTTAAATGCTTCGTAGTACATAGTGTTCGTCAATTTCTTTGTACTCAACTAATTGTATCAAACATTTCTAATTTGGCTAATATTCTGCAAAGATGATCTATGAAGTGCAACTTGAAAAATAGACGATTTAAATCGTTGAATTTCGATATAGAATGAACCCAATTCAACGTAGAATGAACCCCACAACTAGTCACCTATTTTATTTTATTTTTGGGTAAAAATGGGCATGCATGCTTGCATACAATTGGAAGTGATTTCCATTAATACCCACTTTTACTTCAAGCACATGCTTATTATAACGTTGAGTAATGCTAGGGAGACTAAATTTACAAACTAAATGATGTGTCACCAATAGGAATGAGCACGTTTATCAACATTTAAATAATAAACCAATCATCAACTTCCACGTCTTTTAGTTTTCAAAATTTAGTTTACAAATTTAGTTTCCCTAATATTACCTTTATACGTTTTCATTGCTTGCTTCAACTTTCATTTTTACTTCATGCACACTTATAATAAGATAAGTATGTGCAAATTTTTCCTATGATATGAAAAATAGTAGGGAACCACATTGCACCACCTATCAAACAAAGGTAGGGCCGACCATTACTATAAGTAGGTCTTGCCTATATTAAAGAAACAGTCATTGTTCTAAAAATCTTTGCCTGGCGTCGCCTAGGCGCTAGGCGGTTGATCATCACCCCAATTAGTTCCTAGTCGTTTGAAAATTAAGAAAGTGCGCCAAGACCCGCTTAGGCGTCCGCCTAGCCCGCCTAAACCCGCCTAGAGACTCACTTGGTCTCGACTTTCACTTAGACAGAAATAAAATGTAAGAGACTTGTTAAATACTTGGACGAACACTCATTATACGCTTGTTCCCCATGTTTTCAATATGTTCTAATACTTTATAATTTATTTGTGATTTTATTTTGCAATTTATGTATTCCAATATAATTATGTGTGTTTTTAAGTATAATAGGTGCTTATTTATACAATATATAATAAATTTACTTTAATCCGTCTAGTCGGCCTAGGCTCCCGCCTAGTCGCCTAGGCGCTAGGCCCCAAGCCGCTGCTGGACTAGCGCCTAACACCTAATATCTTTTAGAACCTTAAAAATAGTAAAATATTATCATCCAAAATGGGATACCATCCCAATTATTTGCTGAAGAATACAAGAATTCACATTAAAATGCAAGTTGAAAAAAATCAATTTGATTAATAGGGGTGTGCTCAATGTTTGTTTCTTGTCACAGTGGCAGTGTCGATATATTCGAACCTTAGTTTCACTTCAGTTTATAACCTTTCAATTGTTATAATTTTAACTGAACTGACAATAACTTAATTGCGGTACTTTTTTTAACTAAAATTAGCATGTGAAGAGGAAATATAAGTTCTGGTGTTAAGCTAGCTATGTTTTGTTTTGTTGCCCATTTTTTGTCTATCCTATTTTGCTATTCCTGTAAACACAATTATTACGGTTTTTATCTCAATCAAATTTTTTAAGTCAAATGATTTGTCATTAATAAAAAATAAGTACGTCAACTAATACTTAATTAATAATTTAATCATTTATAACCACATTATTTGATTGGCAAACTTAATTTAAAAATTTTGATATTCCTAACATTATCATAATATATTTATATGTTAAAACTTGATTGGTTTGGAATTAGGATCCGTTGAGGGTCCAAGTTGTAGGCGGATGTCTCGGCACGACCTAAATTTGATGACCAGCCACGACCACTTTTCACTTCCATTAAGACTAAATGGTCCACTCGTTTTGTTGTTAAATAATTCCGAAAGGACGACGATGGTTCATGGAAATGTTCCACTCGTTTTGTTGTTAAATACTACTGCTTGTACACATCCACTCGTTTTGTTTGATATTTTTTTTCATTCGGATGGCTCACTTCGATCGATTGAAAGTCGCTAAACTCTACATTCATGACCCGTCACCTTCTACAAATACCTCATCTTCACCATTTAGTAGTATGTTTTTGTTATGCATACCAATTCTAAACACTCGCTATTTTCAAATATACTGACTCAAGCATCGGAATCCATTGGTCAAACCTCTCTCCACACCTAGCACCGTCTTGCAACCCTAGACTTTTCGTTTTCCCAAAACCACTTTGTTTTCACAAAACCTATTTGTTTTCCAAACCCTCCTTTCCGGAGACTAATCCATCCCTCTTAGTATGTTTTTTAAAATAAGTTCTGATGTTAAGCTAGCTATGTTTTGTCCTGTTGCCCATTTTTTGTATATCCTATTTTGCCATTCCAGTAATTACAATTTTGGTAACAATTGATTTATAGTCTTTATCTCTGTATATAATAAAATAAAAAACGTAAAAAAAAATTCCACTAACACTATAATGCAATTGTATTCTTTCTCACTTGTATGTGGAGGACTTTATATTCGATTCTCATTGACAGTAAGTTCAATGGTCCTATCTCTCACCCCTAAATATCGTTGTATATAAAAAGATTTAATCTACATTATGCCTAAAAATTTCTTTGTAATTATGAAGAGGTACAAAAATTAAATTCAAGTTTTTTTCATTTACTCTAATAACATGAGAATTGTTATTGTCACTCTAAAATTCTTATTTTGCACTTCAAACTGTCTATATTTAAAAAGAAAAATTCACATGAGATGAGAGCAAAATGAAAATTTTAAAGTGCAAAACGAAAGTTTTGAAGTGTAAATAACAATTCCGTAACATATTTATATGTTAAAACTGTTGGAAAATATTAGTATTTAGATTTATTTTAGTACTTGGGTTTTGCTTGTTAGTTTAGGGCTTGGGCCTAACCCATCCGAGTTAGGGTTTCTTAGGTTTAGTTCTCTATAAATATTGCTTGTAATTTAGTTTGAGAGATAAGTGAGTCACGATGTAGCCTCTTGGGGGTTTGTAGCCGTTTCGGCATTCTTGTTTATTTAATATTATTCTTCTTATTTTGTAGTCTTGTTTGTCTCGCACTCTGATATTCAACTTGGTATCAAAGCAGGTTTGATCCTTCGGGATTTAATCTGTTCGCCTCGTATTAGTTTGTTGTCCTCT
>JAOTRO020184215.1:0-11056 GCA_028566515.2 Pyracantha coccinea | reverse complement strand
GTACTTTATGTAATTGAGGATGCGTGGCCTGGTTTTGTCGGAAAGAGATCCTCTCCAGATCTATACATTCGGAGCCTAGGGATCAAATGATCCAGACCTTTAAAATTTAATCTTGCCGCCAAAAATTATTGTAGCTTTTAAAAGTTTTTACTAACTTCTTTGCTTTTAGCTGTTGGATCAAATTGTAAGGACTAGGATCATTTGATCCCTGGGCTCCTGATGTATAGATCCGAAGAGGATCTCTTCCCGGTTTTGTCTGCCGGAACTTCTGAATCAAAGTTTTTGAATTGTTTAACTAGTGTTTATCTGCTCAGTTTTTTATTGAAGACCCTTATAAATTAAAACCCGAAGAATTTCTCCTTTTAGTATCTCTCTCATTATGGAATATACCCCGGTAACACTCTAGAATTTCCCTTGGTTTGGAGTACAATATCCCTCGATTTTGGCGTACAATAGATATCAAGATTTCTGACAATCATGCCCGCTAAGCTGTGTACCACTCTAGCCGAAGTCTTCAATGGGCAGTTCACATGGAGATTCAAAAGGTACAGCTTGAAGGGGACCCAAAAGACTCTTCCAAGCAGTTCAACATACAATTCAAATCATTTTAATGTTCTTGTATTGTAATCAGGTAGTCTACCAAGTAATCCGATGTTTTAAATAACCTTCACCGTTTGGTTTTTTAATTTTTTTAAAAACTCAATCTTACCAAAGTCGGACCGGCCCAAAACGTGCTGAGCTAGAGACTGGCTTACATGACGCCAGGCTAATGTCAGCAACCTGAAATCTTTTTTTTTTTGCGCCAGGCACGTGGAAAACATGCGAGCGTGGTCGCGAGTGGCCGACAACATCTTAGAGGTGGGGCCCACTATGCAGGCGCAATATGGGGTTCTGGAGTGGGATACGTGGTGCCTCTGTGTCTGTTGGATTTCCAACTGCTAGTTTTCTGGGCCGTTGGATTTCCAACTGTAAAAAAATTTTGAAATTTAAAATTAATGACTACTAACATGGCAGAATGAGTACCGTTCGATTTTCAGATCAACGGTCCAGATTTTTCAGCCAAAAAAGTTTTTAAAAAAATAAATAAAATGTCATAAATTAATAATATTTTTTTTATAAAGTTAGAAATTAAAAATCAAATTATTATTTTATAATAAAAATTAATAATATTTTAATAAAATTGATCAGACTGTTTAGTTTTAGGAGTGAAGATGCGTTTAACTAATTAATGTTCATTGAATAAATTAAATAAGTTGGATGCAGCGTATTTTTTTAGGGGTAGAGTTGCTGATAGCACACGTTTCGTATTTCTGACAGTTGTACTTTGCAGCGACAGTGCAAGTGTGAGCTAACGCGCGTCTGGCAATCGTGCCCGCGAAGCTTCGTTTCAAACGAAAGTATATAAAATTATAACGTCCCGCCAGTCCTTCATCCAGTTAATTCATTGCCCCTCGCACCCAAGCATGCTCCCTCAGACACTAGAAGTTGCAGAGCCACCCACAAACACACACTGACAGAAAGAGCGAGAGCGGGCGATCGATCGATCAATTGGGATGCCGTTAATCTTCTGCATTTTACTTTTGGACGGATAGAGCTAATTTCCGGTGAGGTGACTTCTCTCTCTCCCTCCTTTTTAGTACCATCTTTAGAATTTATTTTTGTCCAAATTAGGGTTTACAGAGAGGTGAATTGGATTGTGATTTCGGAATTTTGAATTCGGCATTTGGAAGGGCCAAAATCCACATTCATTGCAACCAAACAGAACCGTAATGTTCTCCCTGATTCAAAATTCTGTTGTGTTTATTTATTAATTTGAATCTTGAGCTATGTCAGTTCCTCGCAATTTTTTTAGCCTTATTTTGAAATTAATTGAATTTCCTCTGCTTGATTAGTGTGGGTACTCTTAGGCGTTGCTCTTTTGATATTTCGGAGATTGTTTGTCACTCGCATTCTCATGAATTTCATTGTTTGTCATTACAGAAATTTATATTTATCGAACACGATGATATTTGTTGCTATGGCTACTTGTTTTTTGCTTATTTTTGTATTTGTGTTTTATGTGTCATGTAAAAAATTCAGGGATGGACTCTCTCAAAGTAGGTTGTGACCCCATTGACAGTGAACGGGATGATGTAGACTATGTCTCTGGGCTTAGTACTTTACTTGTTGCCACGATTCAGGAGGCCAAAGACAGGATTTCTCAGATTGAATATGTTTTCTGCCACCAGCTCTATACATATTTCCAATCCAAGTCTAACAGCTTCCAGAAATTTGAAAACCAATGGAAAGAGACAGAAGATGATCTCTTGCGTCAAATTGAAACGCTTCGAGCTGAAAAGCAACAAACCCTTGAAGAGAACCTCTTACTCAAGCTTGACAAGGGAAATCCGCCCAGGGAAAGTGAAGAGAAGGTGAACCAACTACTTGCCGAACTGAAAGGTGTACAGTTCAAAGGTAATGAGCTTGAGCGAATGCTTAAGCAGAAGTCTGCGGTTGTAGATAAGGGAATGGAATTGGAGAGTAAGTTGCTTGGAGTGATTCAATCCAAAGACGCTGACATTATGGATAAGAAAAAACAACTGAAAGAGAATGAAAAAGGTATAAACGCGCTTCTTGCTAAATTGATTGATCTTCAAAATAGAGTTGATGAACTCCAAGAGGAGCTTGGGGAAAAGATAAACCAAATAGCCAATGGAAATGATCTTGAAGAAAATTTATCTCGAAAGATTGAGCATCTGTCTTCTGAGATCGTGAATAAAGAGAAGGTTTTGAATGATCAAGAAGAAGAGAAAAAACTACTTATGGCCAAATTAGAATTTTTGGAAGAAAATGTTAGTAAACTCCAAAAGGAGCTCCTCTCAAAGAACAACGAAGTGGAGGGTTGTTTGAGGGAGAAGAAACTGCTTCTTGCCAAAGTAACTGGTTTAGAGGAGAAAGTTGATGAGCTTCAGGTGGATCTCAGAGGCATGGCTGGTGAAGTGGGCAAAAGAACGGATTCATGTGAAAAGTTACATCAACAAATTGAATCAATGACCTCAGGTTTATTGGCTGAGAGGAAGTATTCGGATCTTACTGTTGCTTACAAAAATTTGAAATCTCAGCACAATTATCTCCGCACAAAGCTTGGTCTAACTAGGGAGAATATGCAACTGCAGAATAAGTTGGAAGATAGAAGTGATTTGTTGAGAAATGATCAGAATCCATCAACTTCCCATGGTACGATGCTCTTGCTTTTTTCTTCTTTCCACCTTTATTAGTCTTTTGAATATAAATTTGAATACTCTAAAGAAAATATTTGTTACTACAAACTTATGGTCATCTGCCAAATGTAGTTTTACTAGATGATTTTGGGTCCACTTATCTTCGTCTGTTACCTTTTAATTGAAGTTGTTGTAAGAAAAATGTATTATGGGAATCCAAACATAGCTTTAGCAGATGATATTGGGATGGTTGATCTTTGTATTTTACTTTTGAATTGAAGTCCGGAATCCAAACATCGCTTTACCAGATGATATTGGAATTTGGGATGGTTGATCTTTGTATTTTACTTTTGAATTGAAGTCCGGAATCCAAACATCGCTTTACCAGATGTTATTGGAATTTGGGATGGTTGATCTTTGTATTTTACTTTTGAATTGAAGTCCGAGTGGTATCTTTTAGTTTTAAGTACATTTTCGATTCCTAGGTTTATGTAATTGGGGAATAGCATGCATGCACGTAGCTTTAGCCTGTGGTTGGGTTTTCCTTGTGATTTCACTTCTGGCACCCTAGTTTGAATGATTCATCTATTGCAATTTGTAGAAATTGTAGAGAAAAATCAGAATGGTTCTGCAGCAGCTTTATGCACAAAAAATGCAAGGAATGAAATCAGTTGTAACGATAACTTGGAGGATGTGAAAGGAGGCAAGCCAATTCAAGCAACTACTCCTATCTCTCCTATTTCGTTCTTCCCCATTGCACCAAAATGCCCTCCCACATCAAAATCTACCCCAGTAGCTGGGAGAAAACGGCCTGCTTCCAGCTGGGTGGATACTAGGTCCCGTCAAGGCCAAGATGGGCGTGACCCACACGATGATTTTCTTGATACTCCACTTGAGAACATCAGAGGAAACTTGAATAAAGCCACAAAGGAACAGGTTCCTGATTGTCCAGTTCCAGCTCCAAATGACATGAGTCTAGATAGCTCAAATGATGAAACACTGGATGTGAATGCTGTAATTAGGCCACACAAGCAACAATTGCCAGTTCCAGTGCCCGGTAAAAATGGCTTCAAGTTTGTGGAACCTGTGAGAAAGAAAGCTGAGCGGGAAAATTTGAAGGGAGTTGAATGCAAGCAATGCAAAAAGTTCTATGACGCTGTCCTTCCCAACAACGGCTGTGGTAAGGACACTGATAATAATAAGCCTAATTTTCGTTGTGAGCACCATGAAGGTGTTTCTCGTCATCGGTATAGGTATGCTCCCCCTCTTACTCCTGAAGGATTTTGGAATATTGGATTTGAATCAGAAATGTGATAGTGAGAAATTTTTTATTCATTTTTTCTTTAATAGAGCATTGACTTGTATCGATATTTACTTTCATATAAAAAAAGGTCCACAAAGGATACTTGTCAAATAACTCTTTCCCCAGAAATTTGTCAATTCTATAAAGAGTAGTTTCATAATTTGACATCCTATTGTAGTATTCGAATTTTTATTTCAGAATTTGGGAATATAGAATCATCTGCTAATTATTTTAGGTTGAGAACAAAACACTTTGGAACTTCCTTGGTTTTGAAAAGCTTAATTGTTCTGATAATGCGTCGAAAGTTTGCAATTATAAGACTCTTTAGCATTGCTTGCTGTTTAGTGTGTACCATTTATATAGGCTTAAAAATACATAATTACGTGTATGATTAGGTTAAGTGAGTCCTCCAAAATAGAGCCTGGTTGCGTTGCTGCAATACCAGTCCCTCTTCTGTGCTGTGGTAGACATTTTGTCAAGTTCGGAAAGGGGTGTTACTTGTTAGTACTTGCCCGTTGTATGAATAATTTAAAAAAGACTAGAATCAAATTGCATTCATAACTAATCATATTCTGTATTATGATGAAACCTTATCTCGATAAAAGCTTTTCGGGTTAGCTCAAGTGCTAAGAGAGAGTGGGATAACAAGTTAGGATTGGGGTTAAGCCTATAGTTTGATTCCCGTTTGTTAGGTAATTAGGTTAGGATTAGGACAAGTCTGCAGTACATTTATGATGAAGCATGGGACGAGGAAGACGTCCCCATAACCGTATTTAAGGACGTTTGGTTAGTTTTACAGACTGTCTATGCTGGTCTCTATTGAATTATTGGGAGCCATCTTCCTTTCAATTATCCAATTTTGGCCTCTGTGAATCCAGAGTGGTCCTGTGATTATTGGCTCCCAATGGGGTATGGTGGGTAGGTGTAAATGGGTAAACCCGCGCACGTTAGCAAAACCATGGTAGTATTTGCTACCGTGTGGCTGGGAGTTAACTGTAACTGTCTGAACTGTGAAGTGATGGGGCAATGTCAGACCATTTTAGTGAGTAATTTCAATGGGAGAGTGGGGCCGCAAATAGTTAAGAGGAGAGCATGTACTCTTGGACATGCATACGCATGTGATGTGTGTTTATTTGCCGTGTGAGATCCTTGACCTAAGTGGAACATAAATGGTGGCACCTACCCTTCTTACATACGTTGAATTTTTGTTTGGATATTTAGTAAAAGTGAAGAGCAGTGTTAAGTTCGGTTACATGGCTGATTTCTGACTGTTGATGCACATGCGTAGAGTACGTGTGCATCAATAGTTTATGCATGACTGATTGACTGTAACATTGTTAATTACTATATCTGTCATAGAAGGTGACAAATTCATTAGTGGTTCATGCATGAAAGGTTGAGTGTAACATTGTTTGTTATTGTATCTAAATGTCTTATAGGGGTGCAACTCGGGCGGGTTGGAAGGTCAACCAAATCGTAACCCAACTTTTACAATTCGGGTTCGGGTTCGGGTTCGGGTTCGGTTTTATTTGGGTTTATTTGGGCTCGAGTTTAATTGGGTTAGGGTTTACTTGGGTTGAGTTTGGGTTGTCCAACTTTTTCAAGTTTAATCTTGTAACAACTTAGTTTCTAAGAATTTCTAAAAGAATTAAGCCAAGTAGCATCAAAGCTACCTAACTTTAATTTCATAAATCCATCTACTATAAAGTTTTAGAATTGAGAGACTACAAATATGGGTTGACTAATCAAAGTCTTTTATTTCTTAAAAGCTTAAGTAATTATAAAGAGTAATTTATTATTAAAAAAATTAGAAAGCGTGTTGGTTTTTGGACTTGGCTCACTTGGGTGTAGTATGCGCATTAATTGATAGGAGTTACAATCTGATTAGATTGAGTTTGGTTAGTCAAGTTGGGTTGGATTGGGGATGGATGGGCAAATAATCAACCTAACTCAACCCAATCAATGAACGAGTTGAAATTAGGTTAGGTTCGAGGGGGTTATAATTATAAATTAAAAAAACCCACTTGTTCGGGTTTGAAGTCGGGTTAGACATGGACGGGTTCGAATTGGCCCAACCCATTTTGCATCCCTAATATCTTATAGTGTGACAAAGCTTGTTGTGTGTTAACAGTGCATGAGCGACTTACTATAACATTGTTAATTACCGTATGAGTATCTAAATGCCTCGCTTTCTGTTCTATAGCGTGGCAAAGACTCTTTCAAACTTTTCTATTCCTTTTTTCAAAACACGAAACGAAAAGAAGGAAAACTTTGAAGCTTTGAGATTTGTAGCATCCTAACTTTCTGAGTTATATTAAAGCATTATCCCATTGTCCCTCAATTATTCCATGTCATTCATCATGGTGATATAAGTTGCTGGCAATTTTTTCCCACCCACTTCGAATCTCTCAGTTGTGTGAAACTTATGATGCCTTTCACTGCTCTCAAGTAAAAAAAGAAAAAGTAGTTACTCTAAATTCTATCAATTTGATCGTTTTCTGAAATGTTACGTTTTCAAACTGCTTTCACATTGGTCACGTTATATTTACAATTAAAAACAAAATGAGCAATTTCATACACAATCACATGTAAACTACATTTAAAATTTGAGAGTAATTTGCATTTTGAAATTAACCATCGTGCACATTACTCCAAGAAAGAGATGAAAATAGTAAGAGGCATTTTTAAAGCATTTGAGATTAACAAGTAGATAATACCATTTCCCATGCAAATAATACACAAAATATACAAACAAATAAAGTAGGTGATGGTTTTGCTTACTCAACTCACTTACACTCACTTCGGATCTCTCTCTCAATCTTATGAAAAAATTATTGTACGTGATGCTCTATTCACGTGCATGCATCTGCATTTCTGTTTTTTTCTTTGTCCTTTTCAACCAAATTGTATGGAACTTAATACTTTTTTTATAAAATTTAAATAAAAAAAAAGGATTAAGCCACGTAATAAATCATACAATTACACAGAAATTATATAAAATTAAAATGTGCATTTGCCCGGAACTTCGGAGCGAAACGAACCGATACGATAACTTATACAATCCAAACCGGCCGAAACCATACGATCAACAGGTACTCAGCGGGTTCCCGCAGAGGCAATCATTGCTGGCAAACGACGACGCTCCGAGGTGATCGAACGGGTTCCCCACAGGAATCGCCCCGCACAGGTGGTTGTGGCTCAGATCCAAGTGCCCGATATATTTCGCCGACGATAACGAACCGGGAATCGGACCCTTCAAATTGTTGTACGACAAATCGAGCACCATAAAGTACGAATTTCCGTGGAAAACGTCCGGTATGTTACCTTCAAATCCGTTTCGGCTCAAATTCAATATCCCCAAACCCCGATTGCTCAAAAGTGACGCCGGCAATGGACCCGAAAACGAGTTTCCGTCCAAATTCAACGTCGAAAGAACCTGCATTTTCCCAAGACAATCCGGTACGGAACCCGATATTTGGTTCCTGGACAGGTCCAGGTCGGCCAACCGGTTCATGTTGCCGATGGAATCCGGGATCGACCCGGTGAGCTGGTTCCGGTACAGCAGAGCCCGGCTGAGCATTTTGAGTTTCCCGAAATCGGTCGGTATCTCGCCCGAGATTTGGTTGTTGCTGAGGTCCAGGTGCATTAGCCCTGAGAGACTCACGAGACTCGCCGGAATCTTACCGGAGATCTTGTTATCGGCGAGGTTGAGGACCGTGAGCATCTTGAGGTTGCCGATATCGGCCGGAATCCCTCCCGAAATCTTGTTTCCAACAAGGTCGAGGACTCGGAGATTGGAGAGGGTGGCGAGGCATTGGGGAATCTCACCGGTGACTCCCTTCCAGTCGGCTAGAACGAGGGTGGTGAGACGGCCGAGCCTGCAAATTTGGGGTGAGATCGAGCCGGACATAAACCCGGACTGGCCTGATTTCTTGAGTATCGGGTCTTCCGACTCGCCTCGGAGATTAATGTCGACAACTCGGCCGGTTGTGGGATCGCAGCTGACTCCGTACCAGTTTAGGCAGCAATCGGTTCCGACCCAAGAGTTGAAGATGCCCAAGGAGGAATCGGTGAGTCCGGTTTTGATGGATTGAAGTGCTGCTAGATCTGATGGCGAACAAGAAGAGCTCACTGTTGAGACAATGGCACAGAATGTTGCCACTGAGATTAAGAGCAACCTCACCATCTTCATGGCAGAGAAAGAGAGAGAGAGGGTGGGAGAGGACAGAGAGGTTCTCTCTTGATGAGAAGAGTGGATGGATGTCTGTGACTGTAACAGTTAATTCATATGAGAGAGAGAGAGAGAGGGAGAGATGGAAGGGGAGATGGGGGTTTGGAAATTGATGGAGTGAGAGTGATAATATATGCAGGAGCAGCAGCAAGGATATGGGAGAGAGGGAGGAGAGGGACAAAGATTCAGTGTACATGTGATTAAAGGAGGTTTAAGGATTTAATTGAATATGGATTAGCACATGCAAATGCTGATTAACAACACATGCGTTGATGCATGGACACTAATTAATACATTTTAGTTAGTTTAGGTGAATGAATCCCATGTAATCTAATAAGACTCATTTACCAAAGCAAATTGGTTTGGTTGTGAAAACTTTTGTGCTAAACCTAAAGCCCTAAAAGGCCATGGTAATTTTAAGAGAGTGATATTCTGTGTTTCCACCTTCCACCTTTCGCGCATTCCTTTCAAATCTTGTCATTTTTTTGTTGAATACAAAAGTTGAAAATAAAGAAGATAAAAGTGAAAAACGACGTGCATGAATCATTTGTCTATAAAAAATGAATCAGTGCGGAATTCGCAATAAAATCCCAAACCCAATATAATCACCTTTGTGACCTTGTGATTTCCTCAAACAAATAAGCTAAGAATCCACCATAGGAAGAGGCTCCACATTTTCTTTTTTCCTTTTTTTTTTTAAAAAAAAAATGGACTAGCTGGTGTCTTTGTTACGACACTCTATCTTTTCAGGGGCCGAGAAGACTCACAAAGACATTTCACCCTTCCTCTGGCCATTATCATGTAATTCACAAACGCCAAAAATTGAACCCACGACGTCCCCAATCACTAAGTCATCCCGTTGTGGTTTCTTCTTCACATTTTTTGAGTTCCTCCTAACTAATCACTAGACATGTTTGAAATGAAATGACAAGTTTCCATTAACTAGCAAAGCAAAGCATGACAAATTGATAATCCAATCCACATATATGTCCCCACCATGATCTCAATGTTAAATTAGATTTAAAATCCAATGATTGACAGGCTTTTTCTCTCCTTATAATATTTGTGTCCCTACCTTACCTTAGTGTATGTAATCATCATCCAACCAATTACACAAGTCCTTTTAGGAATTTACTAAGTAATACTATACACATCATATAATGTCGGTCATCAGTTATTATCACCCTAATTAATTCTGACACCGACAGATAATTTTTTTTACAAAAACCATAGTGGTTTTAATTTTACTTTGTCAATTAATTACATCCCCATCTGCTTCTCATATGATGCAATGATCAATTCACCTAGGTATATACTCTTTCTCATTTGGCAATTTTGTTTGACATTGGTCCATTATTCAATTTAAAGACAGTTTAGGCATCTAATTATTTTCCAATAAATAAATAGACCAAGCTTTTTAATTAACACACTGCAATTATAAGTTATAACAATGTTAACTGAACCATCTAACGGTTTATAATTTGGTAAATTTTCTACAAAGTTGATTTCTAAAGAGTTACCTAAACAGTATACGATTTCGATCATGAGGCCACATAGCAAGTATATGAAGATGGTCCAAATGAAAGGAAAAAAAATTGCTAAAAAAACAGTCCTAAATTGTTCATATCATGCATGTACTAAAATTCTCTGTATATTTTTCAAGACTTATTCTTCCCATTGGTCTTTTGTTTTGTTTTCTTTCAGTCCACTAGCAATTTATATGTTTATGTTTATGAAGGTGGGTAATTGGAAAAGAAAAACAGTTGAAATATTAGTCAAGGGAAAAAACAACAGGATCCCTAAGCTAGCTATGCCTAAGAATTTGTTAAATAATTGTGTTTGCCATTTTTTTTGGGCACCTACCTTTTGGAAATAGATTTTCCAGTTCATGGAGTCCCTATTCATGTCTTAACCTGTTGTGTTTGTATACAACGATATTATTTGTACTATGTGGATGGAAAATAAATCGATATTGAACTCGTTATTTACGAAACTCGAATTTAAGACTTCTTCCTTATAACTAAAGATAAATACTACTCAACCCGACTTTGAAACTTTTTTATCATTATAAGATGGGGATAGAACATGTTTTGGTCTTTGAAGTTTGTTCCACTGCTGCACTGCATGTTTAGTCAGTCATGCATATATGGCATTGGTCGGCAGGCCAGACAGGAAGTGCTGTATGGAGGTTCATTATGGACCAGGATCCTCGCCGGATCCATTCCCAAGGATCCTAGGGATCCCATAATCGTGTCCGTTCATTCTATATCGTGCGGTCAGTTTTCGTTAGGTACTATTCATATTTGAATTTTAAATTTTAAA
>JAOTRO020184170.1:0-11057 GCA_028566515.2 Pyracantha coccinea | reverse complement strand
GCAAAACGTTATAACGTGTGCATATAAATGTACCAGAAGTTTGGTATGTTACTTAATGTTATGTTGATACATGTTGATCATTTGGTTCATGAAATAATAATAAATTAGATCATACCAGACGTTTAGTACGTAAAATTTTTATTTTTGAAACGTATAGACCTAGAGAAACGTTATACAGAGTTCGTTTGTAATGTACCAGGAGTTTGCTACGCTACTTAATGGTTTGTTGATACATATTGATCGTTTGGTTCATGAAATAATATTAAATTAGATCATACCAAACATTTAGTATGTGGAATTTTTTTTTTTAAAAAAAACGTATCGGCCTAGAAAAAGTGTGCCTGGCATGTACATGAATATAATATGTTGTTTGGTTTTGATCATCCTTTGAAGTCGAAAGCCTTGATCGTCATTTTCAACTATTAAATTTGTTCGTAGTTTGACACAATGCTTTTGGTACATTTTGGAAAAGTCCAAAAACAGACCTAAGGTGGAATCTATTATTCTATATGGAACCTATCAAAGAAATGATTAAAAAAATTAAAAAACAAAAAACAAAAAACCTTAATGATTTATTACCAATTCTAAAATGCATGATTAAAATAAAGTTCCAGTATTCCAAAGAAAATGTAAAACCACTAATGACATGAACAATACCATTTTTCCAAGTCCATCATCGAATCATAACTATGTACTTCAGATACAAACTCGCTTGACCGACTAATGTGCCAATGTCTTCCCACCTCCAATAACTTATCCAATTGTTTCTCCATTTCGAGGCATGAATAAGAGTCCAAATTCTTTGCAGCAATACATCTGTCAGTATTCGTAACCATCATTTTAACTCTTAACTCAGCATAAAGAATGGAATGGCAAGACGAAAAGCTAGTCTTCTTACTGCTACGTCAGTCCTTCAAACCCAAAAATTGTAAACAAAAGTGAGTAGAGAAGAGCTTTGATTGCAAATCCACGCGGAAATGCTATTTATTACGAATCATGTGCAAATGCAATCAGGCATTCCTTTCTACCAATTGGAATATTGGTAATAATCATTCTTTCCTAACCCAAGAATTAAATGACTCGACACCACATCTCACTGTACCTGCCAAATAAAAATTGTCCATCAAAACAGTGCATAATCCTAAAATTATGTTGTTCCATAACCAAGTTTTCATACTAACTAAGAACTCCTAAAAATTATATTGTTCAACGAAAGAATAAAAAGAGACGGGGGAAGAAAATGAAGAAAATGAATAGTGGTAAGAAAGCAGGTCTTAAACCAAATCATGTATATAAGCACCTCTTCATTAATACTCAACATAACAATTGTGCCTGGCACTTAAGAAGATTGCATCTGAATGGTTCCTTTGGGCAAGTCCTCCAAAAGTTTGTCAATTAGTTCACCACCTTTTTTTCTCAAAATCTACATGTTTACCTCGAACACTTCTATAGTGGATGAATAAGCACAGTTCTTGAATAATTCGACAATTTTCTTATGAAACTTTTTCCCAAAATCAACAGGATATGTGGTCTTAGTATTGATTTCTATGTGGTAAACACAAAATCCATGTGGAGAAGTAAGGAAACATTTGCCACAGATTGAAGCAACCATTTGTGTTAGTCCGATATGAATGTAATGGTACGTTCATCTTCAGATAATACAGCAGATAAGTTCATCAAAAACCAAGTCCAATAGCCTCATTTTTAGCATCAACCAAAGCAAATGTAAGAGGGAAAAAACCTATACATAATTAATATAGCATGATGTTAAATGTAGTTGTTTAACAAACAAAAACATATAAACATCTTTACATGCATACTGGTCATGCACACAACTTTTGTTGTGCAGAAGGCTAAAGTAAAAGGATCAACGATGAACCCATAAAGGTTCAAAGAGACAAAATGAGTAGCTGACTAAATGGAAGACTAGAGTTAAATGATAGGAATCCTACTCACAACCTCAACAAACTCTACCTGAGTCTATGACGACCAAAGGACAAGAATGACTTCAACTATTCTTCTGTCTCACCAGTTTATATCATTCAAATGATGTATAGACGGTAATACAATCTTCATGATTACTAATAAACTACCAAAGGCATTAACAAGTTACAAAGATGCCTCATAGATTGAAGTCTCAATAAAACTATCCATGGACTTGGCACTACTAAACTATTGCATGCTCGAAACATGACAGTCATCACATGGACTCAAGTCCCAAAAGGACAATCCATGGACATGGAAATTTTAATATATATCATGCCTGAAGCATGATAAATGTATAGGTTCCAATGATTCAACTCCCTAGAAGTGGAGATTAAAAATCCAAGCTCTATAACGCTCTAGAGAAGGTTATGATCCAAGTTCTCTAAACATTTCATCTAATAAGAGATGACTGTTCTAGAAGAGACAAAGTAAAGCCCCTGAAAAAGGGAAGGATATCCAAAGTAATGAAATTCTTATAAATATGCATGCGCATGCACATGAGAATTATGGGATCACGAATTGAAGCAACCAATGTCAATTTTGGTTCGTTGACGAAATTGGCCAAAATGGAGAGAGGCAATTCCATTACAATTTAGTAAGAACATGAAAAATCAGACCTATAGTACAAATCGCGAAATAATGGTGAACCTAGGAGGTTACATATGGCATTTGTAATACAGTGAAATACACTCATGTGAAATTGTGATATACTCATGTAAACATGATTCCTCATTGTGAAACTTGTTCAGTTCAGTGGAGAATTATATTATACGAAGGTTTATGAAATGCCACTAGCATACCTCTATAAGAAATTCCCTCAAGTATACATAGAAGCAAATTTCTTTGTACAAATTTCAAAGTAGAATGTGTCATGAAGTGTATAAATCCTTGAAGGATTCAAATTGCTTGAAGTTAAGCCTTGGAAGGGTAAAGCGCAAATTATGTACTAGATACCAATGGATGGTATCAATTGCCGTAGTGAGTACTATCACTATGATATTGTTGCAACATACTAAAATCTCTTGCAAGAGTTGATATTAGATTGGGACTCTTGAAGAGTCTAGAAAGATTTATAAAGTGTTAAAAGGACATATTGTCTAGAGGTGTAGATCGAAAAATATGCCAACACGAATCTTATCCATCAAAATATTTATGATATTAAAGAACCATATGGATTGAAAATCATGAGTTGAACACTCAAAGATTAATCAATATTTAGACACTAAGAAAGATAATTCATCCTCGTGAGGGAAATGTTGAACTGATACTTGGTCCAAAAGTATCATATATATCTTAGTGAAGTATGTGTCTTACTCTATTTAGCACAATACACTGAATTAGATGTTACATTTCCTATGAAGTACAATACCAACATATGGGGTATTAGAATGAAGTGAAGCTTATTTATTGATATCTTCAAGAAATTATAGACACGTGCTTGTTCTATTCCAAAGAACTCGCTAATAGCCATTGTCTTATTGGGCAAGAAAAATTTGAACTCTCTCTAGCCCGCATACAGATAGCTCACATAAAGGATTTATATTTACATATGAAAATAGATTAATCCTACAACGCTCAACGAAGCAAACATTTGTTGCTACATCTTCATGTCTCTCAAAAATACATATTTTCAAAGTTTTTCAGTACGCATATGAGCTTCAGAAGACTAAAGTTATTGAAGTCAGACAAATTCGTTCCAACGATAACCTAACAGACCTTTTCACCAAATCTCTACCAAAGTGGACATTCCAGAAGTTGATGCATAATATCGGATTATGTCGATTTAGTAATCAGTCAGATTGAAGGATGCATAATCAGGGGGAGTACCCAAGACACATGCGTGTTGTACTCTATTTCTTTTGACTATGATTTGGTTCATTGAGTTTTTCCTAGCAAGGTTTACGAGGCAACCGATATTGATATACAGGCATCCAAGGGGGAGTGTTATAAATGGGTGTGAATGCCCACTTAGACAACCATGTGAAATAGAAGAATGGAAGTCAAAGAAGTTTAGTATTTACTATTTAGGTTATGGAATTTCAACATGCAATATATTGTGGACTTTTGCATGGTAAGTGCTTTATATAAAGAGCTTGCAATGTATGACAAACAATGTAAGAGAAGATACAGAAGAAAGAATATAAAGAGAGGAGAGAAGAAAGGCTAGAGAGAGAGAAAGAAAAAGAGTGAGGATTATCTTTGTACAGTTATTATTTTAGATAATAAGAGAAAATACTGCTGCTGCCTTGAGGACGTAAGCTTACTTGCCAAACTTCGTAAATATTGTGTGTTATTGACTTTATATTGCATTGCACATGTATTTTTTTAATTTCATAACAAAAATTAATTATTAGCTAAAGCAAATCCCACTCTCTCTTACCACCCCATGCCAATGATGTCATGGACCAACAAACAAGCACCTCTTGTCTTTCAGTAGAGGGTTTTTATCACAAATGGTCCCTAACATTGATCAAACACATCATTTTGGTCCCTGACATTGAAAATCAATAGAAATGGTCCCTGAGATTGATCAAACACATCACAAATGGTCCTTCCATTAAAAACTCTTTGGGCAATTTTCAAAGCTTTGTAACTCAATCGTTTCTTAACCAAATTCGAGCCATAATATATCAAAATGAAGATAGGAAAGTGTTGAACAAGATTATACCTATTTGGGAGCTCAATGGTTGCCAGAGATGGTGGGAAAATAGCCTCAAATGTGACTGGTCCGCAAAAAAACTTGAAAACTCGTCGGAAACTGGGTAAAATTTAAACGTTCATAACTTCTTCAATAATCAACTAAATCGAGTGATTCAAAAACGAAAATCATACTTCTCAACCAGACAAAGATAATGGTATCTTTCTTGATGGCTAACTCGCCGGAGTTTGGCCGAAAAACGGCTCGAAATCGGCTAACTCGAAAATGGTTATCCAATTTCGAGCCATTTTCCGGCCAAACCACAGTGAATTAGCAGTCAATAATGGCACCATTCTCTTTGTCTCGTCGAGAAGTTTGATTTTCATTTTTGAATCACTCAATTTCGTTGAGTATTGAAGAATTTATGAACGTTTAAAGTTTACTCAGCTTCCAGCGAGTTTTCCAATTTTTCCGTTGACCAGTCACATTTCAAGCTATTTTCCGACCATCTCCGACAACCATTGGGCTTTCAAATAGGTATAATCTTGTTCTACACTTTCCTATCTTCATTGTGATATATTATGGATCGAATTTGGTTAAGAAATAATTGAGTTACGAAGCTTTAAAAATTGCCCAAACTTTCGGCCAAGAGTTCTGGGACATTTAACAGAGTTTTTAACAGAAGGACCAAAATAATGGATGGTGAACAATTTTAGGGACCATTTCTATTGATTTTCAATCTCAGAGACCAAAGTGATGTGTTATGCAAATCTCAGAGACCATTTTGGCTGAAAAATTATTCATTTTTGGCAATCTAAGGATTTTGATCCAACAATTCATGTTTTTTTTTGTTTTTTCAAAACCAACAGTAAAAATAAAGAGGAGAACTAATGAAAAGGGCTTGAAAACTTTGAGTTGTAACTGTAATGACAAAATAAGGAGTAAAGTGAATAGTACCTAGATTGACTTTTTAGTGTAAAAATATGGTTTTCGTTAAAGTGAACAGTACCTGGAATTTTTCATTAGTGTTCCCAAAAAAGAAAAATGGTTGAGTGAGTGGTTGGAACGTGGTGTGATTTGTTCGGTTTTGAAAATTTTGTTGGATTTATTTATTTTTTTTAGGTTAAAACATTCTAAAATTAAATTAAGATAACATAACTCAAAGTTACATAAAAAAATAGGGGTAAAACCAATCCACAACAACTAATAGACTTTAGGTCCTGAAATTTAGGTCATGCGGGATGGGTGACATTCACGGTTCATAGAACTAAATTTTGTCTTTTAGTAGACCTAAATATTTGGGTTTAGGTCCAAGGGTTGGAGTTTATCTTAGTGATAAACGTTGTAAATTTCGACATGATCGTGCTAAAAGTGTAAATCTCATATCGAATAATTAAGGAATCTTATATGTATTTATAAAAAGTTTAGTTATACTTTATATTGTCATTTAATTTTATAATCAACTTTCATGATATTAGGTTAGGTTAACCTAGGTGTTGCCCAGTAGCCCATTCTCTTCACTTCCCAATTCTACATTAATAGAAGAAGTTCTTATGTCCAAAAAAGAAAAGAAAAAAGAAGTTCTATGTTCGAATACCTCTCCTTGTTGATAGAAAAATCAAACCATCCTTCTGATTTTTCCTACTCAAAACTACACTAAGGAGACGAAGAAAGATTTATACCGTAAACACATTAAGTTGAAGAAAATTACCCCACTACTTGCAGACCAAAACATCTTCTTGTAACACAGAATTTAAATTCATAAATGTAGACTTGGAGTTGGGGCCTCGGGGGTGTAGGTCGACTTTCTTGATCATAAGGACTCCTTGGGCTCCAATAAAAGGTCCCAAAAAAAAAAAAAAGATTACCTCTTGGACTCTAAATTGGCATGGCATGAAATATTGGGCTTTAAATTAGGCCCAAATACTAAACAGGCCTGAAGGGAAGCAGTAGCAGAAGAGTCACAAACCCACGAACTCGACACGGTCACAGTCAGAGTCACGAGATTTTTGTGTGTTTTTTTTTTTTTTTTAAACAAACGATATTGTTTATATTAAGTACAAGTTAGTGAGCTTTATTTTATAATGGATTAACAATAATGTAGTTTAAATTTGTTTTTAACGATAATCAAACCTAAGACTTCTCACTTATAAATAAAAAAATACCATTAAACCATAATATCAAAACGGAGAGTTACGAGTTAAATGGTAAAAAACGAAGCGTCGCACAGTGTTTTTATGTTTTTTTTTTGTTTAATATTTTTTTATTTCTTTTATGGTCAAGTAAGAAAGTGAGTAGCAAAAATAAAAGCACACCAAAAGGCCAAGCCGAGAAGGGAGCGAGAGTCGGAGAGAGATCAAAACACGTACAAAATACAAATCCATTTCCCCTAGACTTTCGATTTTAGGGTTAGGTTTAGGGTTTTTGGACTTGAAAGCCATGTCGACGTCTACCAAAACGGCACCGTCTCAGACACCCCAGCAGAGCAATGCCAAGCCTGGTCTCAGGAAGCCCGTGTTCACCAAGGTCGAGTTGCTCAAGCCGGAGACCAGCGGCCACACGCTCGTCGCCAAGGTCCTGAGCTCGAACCCCGTGCTGCAGAAGGGCCGATCGGTGTCGCAGCACCTTCGCCAGACTCGAATCTCTGAGTGCTTGATTGGGGACGAGACTGGGACCATTCTCTTCACTGCCAGGAACGATCAAGGTATTGGGGCTTTTTCTTACTGTTTGTATGGGAAAGTTGATTTATGCGTTTTGTTTGTCTGGGTTGTGAGAAATTGACTTTATATGTCTGATTGGTTTGATTCATTTGTGTGTTGTTGTGTGTACCTATTTTTTTTGGGTATGTTTATGTTTACTGATTTATTTGTTTCTGTATTGGTTGCTGGCAAAATGGATAGGGTGCCAGAAAGAAAGGGGGCATTAGGATTAATGGCTTTTGATGGTTAGAGTTACTGAAGAAAAGAGAAACTCAAATGAATTAGAGAAAATGGTTTTAGACATTAAGTAGGCTATGCACATTGTATACGGCTTCATTTCGTTGTAAAAAATTTCAGATGAACCTAATTGTTAATCTTGGGTGCAAAAAATTGCAACAATTATCTATGCTAGTTATAGAAATCTACTTATTAGTTATTGCTTTTTTTCACATCTTTCGAAATTATTGAAGAAAAGTTAAGAGTTGTGCATTGTTTATTCTTTTTGCCGGTATTTGGTGATGTTTTACAGGTTTGAATGAAGTGAGATGCTTTATGCATTGTTAAGTTTTAGGATTCATACAGCGACCCCACTTAGTGGGATAAGTTGTTGTCGGCATTGTTAAGTTTTATGCTGGCACTGTTTGGCAAAAGAAGGTGAAATTGATTATGGTTTGTATTTTTTTATTTCTGGAGTGGCACCAAGCAGGTGCTTCCTCGCGGAATACCTTCAAGTGCTTTTCTAGGAAGCACTTGATTTTTGATCAAAAATTTTAAGACCCACAATGAAAGTGCTTAGAACATAAGCATTTCCAAGCAGGCCCTTAGTTTGCTTTTGTTTCTAGAATATCTGTTTACAGTGGTGCTTTAAAAAATTTAAACTATGTAAAGAAATCTAAATAAATAAAATAGCTTTATGCTCAATAATTTGGTGGACTTGATATGGGTAAGGTAGAACAAGCAGGGTGTTGAAATCATAAAGGAAGAGAATATTAAGAATAGGCGCACTGACGTGTTTCTTTAAATGTTTGGCGAAATGAAGTTTGGAGATTAGGTGCTCTTCTTATGTTATTTTGTTGATTCTACATATCATGCAAAGCATATGAAACCAAGAATTTTTATCTTGTGATTAATGTTTTTGAATTTGATGAGATTTAGTAGTACTTTGTCTCGTTTAAGTACTGTGAAAAGTATAATGGAATGGTTTCTACAGAGGCCTTATTTATTGGGACAGGACCTCTGTGGAATCTTCTTTTGAGATGATGGAGATTTGATGTTCTGGATTTTAGTAATTGAGTTTGTTCAACTTAGAAATATAGTTTAGGAAATTAGGCTTAAGAGATGAGCAATTCTTGCACTTCACATAGATCCTTCTTCAATTAGAGACAGGCATCTTGTCATCTTGATGTAAGGTACCCTTGTTGTAAAGTTATGTTGATACTTTGATCAATCTACCCAATGTTTACTTGAACTAATATATTAATCTAATTAATTTTGCACATTGTGTAGAAAAATGTAATGGAAATAAATTTCACTGTATTGCAACTTTTCTTTTGTATATGATGCGAACATGTATAAGTTGGAGTTACGTTTACTGTGAAATTCTATGAAAGGTATCGTACAGCTGAGCGCAGTTTCGCCGTTTCTTACTAAATGTGTTTTGCTGAAATGATTATTCCCGTTTACTGTATCTTGTTTTACCTTGTTGTTTGCTCAGTTGACTTGATGAAGCCTGGTGCAACTGTAATTCTCCGCAATGCAAGGGTTGACATGTTCAAGGGATCGATGAGGCTAGCAGTTGATAAATGGGGACGTATTGAGGTCACTGAACCTGCAAACTTTGTAGTCAAGGAGGATAACAATCTCTCTTTAGTGGAATATGAGCTGGTGAATGTTCAGGAGGAAGGAGGGGCGCCGCTTGGCAATTAGTATATTGTGAGTGAAGAATCAAAATTCATAATGGTTGGTTTTGGTGTTATTTCCATAGTAATCTGCTGTTGCTGCTACGTGCTTATATCGTATTGATGGAAGTTTAGTTTGGGAATGGGTCGAAGATGTTTTTCGTGAAAAAAGACTTGGTGACGCGTTAATATAATATTATTATCATGACCTGACCTAGGGTTTTCTAAGATGTGGCAGGAACCGCTTTTGTTTTTATGAAAGATGGAAATGTAAGCAAATGTTCATCACCAAGAAAGTGTTTCAATGATTTCTTCTCGTCTTTAGCATCCCATCAGTTCCTTGCTTATATGTTGCACCTTCTTGTTCGTTTTTAAATGCATGCATTCAATTCTTTGGCACTACGAAACTGATGGTATTTCTGGGTGGATCCAATCGAATCGAACCGAAACCAATTCTGATTTTTCTTGGTATTTAGCCGATTAGAGTGGATCCTTGACTTCTGGAACTGACATAATTGGATCGGATGATGAACATATTTGCTTGTGAGAATTCAATCCGATTTAATTGTTTCAAGCATATTTCCTCTTTAGATACTTGAAATTGGAGAAATTTTGCAGTGTAGCCGAAGTACAACCCGGTACTTCATGAGAGACATTGAAAGTTATTCTTTCTGCTTGAATTGTGATACTTGGTGGCGTATATTCTGGGTTCATAGGAAAATCTCTTGAAATTGAACAAGTTATGAACAATTTAATATTAGTTGGTCTTCACAAAGCCACCCGGAATAGCATTTCAAGAACCCTAACAAAACACCATGCTTGGCCGTTTCAGTTGGAAAGATTTAGAACTCATGTTCTGAGACACTAGCTAAATGCAAAGTTAATATAGTTTGATAAATAGTTCCTAGGTAAATTTGAGGAAAGAACTAGGCGGCGGCTTCAATGCTACGTGGTATTTGGAGTTACCGTCAAGTTTGATTTTCACAATTATTTAGATATTTTATTTTCAATCTCCGTCATTCATTAATTTGCAAACAATGAATTTCATTTTCACTTTTCATACCACTCATTGCTAGGTGACACACTAGAGATTTTTTCGTTGAAATTTTAAGTTTCCAGAAAGGATAATGCTAGGGTGACCATCTATTTAAATCATATGATGTAATTATTGATGATTGAATTATTACTTAAGTATTGATTAACCTACTTATTTCCTAATTGTGACACATTACATGATTTACAAATTCAGTCAAAAAATTGGTTTGCTTAGATTAAATTAAAATCAGAGTATACTTGGTGCAATTTTGAGCGCTGATTGCGCAGATTAGAGTTAAGAAGTTGTGAGTAATGCACGCAGGCGGCCAGGCCCTCTTGTAGCCTCCACGTTTGATAAAACTGGAAGGCCTCTATTCGTGCCGAAATGATCAAAGGTCATAAGAAGACTTGGAACTAGTCCCAAAGAGAGACCAAACAAGAATGCTTAAACTCCAGGCCCAAAAGGTCTTCGAGGGTACCGAAGAAGGTCCGGTCACTCGAAGGCCCAAGTGCTTGAGGAGAAGAGCTGATTGACCCACTCCACCAACATTTCTGTCATTCCCCTTTCTCTCCCTCCCACTCTTGTTCTCTCTCTCTCTCTCTCTCTCTCTCTCCCGCCTATGACAGCCCCTATTTGAATTGAAGTAATGTTAGGGAGACTAAATTTGTAGATAAAATTTTGTAAACTAAATGACATGAAAGTTAATGATTGAATTATTTAGTGTTGATAAACGTGCTCATTTCTTATTGGTGACACATCATTTGGTTTGCAAATTGTCTACAAATTTAGTCTTCCTAACA